>JAUOZQ010000181.1:0-107916 GCA_030710315.1 Anomotaenia brevis
GTATTCGTAAGCACGAGTCACAACAGGGGTAATTGAGCTAACACGGTGAAAGCACTGAAAATAAATCGTGATTTGTTAGGCAAATCAAAGCAGTGGTAAATTGGGAAATTCCAGTGAACATAGTCCCTTCTCGACTTTCAAGAGGGCCAAACACATGAGGTTTGGAGAAGAAGAAGAAGAAGAAGAGGAAGAGGAAGAAGAAGAAGGTCGAGAACCTGTCGGAACGCCGAAAGGAGGAGATGACATATATTTGAGTGACCTGCACTCACCTTCCTTCATGCACACCTCTCAATTGTTCAGACTGCATGGGAGATGTTACTCCTTCGACTGTTTCTTGGCAATAGCCAATTAATTCCTCACTTGTAGCAGTTTTTAGGGAAATGTTTCGTAATCGGTGAGGATGGATGATTTGAGTAGGTTTCAGCCGGCCTCTGGCCAATGAGGCAAGATGTGGTGGGGTTCAGAACCGATTGAAATCAGAAAATCAGTCAACTATTCGGCAAGTGCAAGGGTTGCCACCTTCCTCTGGAAATCCTCTCCTCTGAGGAACCTGTGAATCTGATTGGAAGGCAGAAGAGCAAGACTGGTTGACGATTTTAGCATAGAAGTGCACTCGTCCATCAAACAGTCCATCTGTCGACGCGTCGCCACTTCCGGCCTTGCTAAGTCCCCCAATGCCAAGCATTTTTGGGGAATGTGGTATCGGTGAAGGAGAGAATTCACTTAACGAGAAGACGCCAGACAGAATTCGCTAACACCTGGATGGGTGACTAGCTGGAGTAGGGTACTCATCAGATGGTGCCCTCTGTCCACAAGCGGCCACTGCCTAGGCTGTTGGTTGAAGTCCTCCTCCACCTCCTCCTCCTCCTTCGTCGTCGTCGTCGTTGTCGTCTCATCTCCCACCTAGAGGAACATTGGCGCTGATTGAGGTCGCTACGTCGCCGTGGTGGCGAGCAAGAATCGACAGCAATTCCCAGTTTCCCGATTCAGTTGCAAACACTATAGCAGGAGTCATTTCATGAACAGCTTGAGTGGGTCGGCTTATCGGAGCTCGGAGAGTCGTTGCCATTGCACGAAAGCCACGTCAGAGAGATACCCTAACTGGGCCTCTTCCAATTCCTTCTACTTGTTACTTGTTCTTCAAGACAGTGTCTCCCACTGCATAGACGACATCCTTAGTGGAGCACAAAAGCATTAGTGGTGAATGGTTTCCTTTCCTCGGTAGCAGTCCAGCGATGATTTGTTGGAACTGTGCACGTTCTCTTTCAAATCAACTAGCATCGAAGCCCGAAGTCGTATAGCTGCGTGAGCAGTTGACGGTGTGCAAACCAGCGACCAATGAACGACATGATTGGAATTCCATAATCCAATGCTTGTTGGTTCTTGGTTGCTTCCACTCTTATTTTCCCATTGCTGCAATAGAAGCTCGGAAAAAATCACGAGGTTGCCTTTGTTTACACTATAACAATTGCGTAAATTTGATAGAATGCTTAAATTATGGTAGACTCCATGAGGTTAAAGGATGTTTTCATTAGCAGCAAATTATGGAGGTTGGAAACACGTCGGAACACTTTGAGAGGAGTTTGCCACACTTGTATTTACCTGTCATGAGTTATGAGTTTGGAAGGTGAGAGAAGGAAGAGGCGACGACTTCGAAGATGACTCTAACTGTCATGAAACACCACTACTACGAATTGTGAGTGACTATGTGGTCTATGCGCCTGCGCTTTCTTCGAAGAGTGTCTGAGATGGCCTTTGGTGCTTTGACCGTTTCGGTGGGAAGTGCCTCCAAGTCCAGCACACCAGTGTGGCCCAAAGTAATGTAAAGTAAGGTAAGGTAAGGTAAGCTTCGTTGGATTTCTGCCCTTCCCAAAACTCCCGTTTACCTCGTAGTAGCCCACTCGAAGTTAGTTAGTTAGTTAGTTAGTGCAGAAGAAGCAGATCCTCGAATCTGGAAGCATAGATCTGGGTGCCAATCTGCATTGTGACACACTCTCATTTTATTCATCCATCCATCCATCCATCCATCCATCCATTCATTCATTCATTTACTTATTTTCAATGAAACGCATTCCTATATCATGAGAATCCACAAGAATTGAAGACTCATCATCTTTCACACTTAGTTAGGTTGCGAGGATGAGAGTAGTCCAAGTCTGAAGACAAGAGATGATGGCTTCAATGGAAGTGGCCTGTATTCAATGTTTCAGCAGATTTTAAGGCAGTGGTGAAGCTGAAACTTCTCCTTTTAGCAATGGACAACCAGGGTAGTTAGGCTCAACCAGTTTCATTCTAGCATCTGCATTGGTGAGACACTGCATGGCAGAAGTGCCTTGTTTGACTGCAAAATAAGGCAATACTCCATTAATCCTGCACTTGTGGGTTCTACGTGATACCAGTTTACAGTTTGATTCAGCTCATATAAGGACATCCCGACTTGATAATTTGAGTCAATGGTATTGACAAGTTGCCTTGATTATTCCTAAGAAGTGTCTGGTGCCTGAAGAGACTAGCGATTGACTTGCGTTTGACTCTAGCAAGTGAGGTTCCTTATCGCCCATGCCGCTTGCAGCTACGAAGGAGATGGTAGATCAACGATGAGGGCGCAGTAGTCAACTGTCGTTAAAAATGGCACAAATAAGTTCCCACTAAACCCACATGAAGCCCCCTTAGGTCTTCAGCTGTCTTCATAGAGGTTTTGATCCCCAACTCGCATGCAAACCTCGTTTTCCCTCATCGAACGGACTCGCAGATCACGCTTTCGTAAGTCACCGAAGATTGCACCTTCTGCCTGAATGCAAAGCTCCCCCATAGTCTGACAGGTACGAATATCTGCTTTTTTTGCAGAAAATCATATTCGCAATTTCCCATTTATTTGGAAGCATAATTTGCTTCAAATGTGCTATTGACAGTACATATTGCACTGAGTCGAATACGCTTTTGGCGTCACCACGCTTGTCATCTCCTGTGGCCCATCGTCAGTCGTGATCGAACGTTACGTACGTTACTGATCGAACTGGTCGTCTAGGTAGCATAGCTCCTCGGACTGCATGACACTATCAATATAGGTTAGAAGGAGTTTTGACGGACTGCCACGCTGTTGATGGATGCAAGAGTAAGATCATGGATGGAATTCATTCACTCAACTCATCATGATCCTCACGGAATCCGATAAAAGATGGAGTTTTCCCATTGTAGGTGCACTGTAGGGCAATCGAATTGGTGAATGTGATCCCGAAACTGCCAAGAATGCAGAGCGTAACCTTACCCATGCATATAGCCGCGAGCTGCTACAGCTGCTTCGATCATAGTTTGAGCTAGTGCGAGTACAATAACTGCAATTATTATTAGTCTGTGTATTTTGATATCTCTCAAATCCATCACAATTTGATGCGCAAAGCACTTTAAATTGATTTATAGAAACATATTTCTTTTTAATGTGACGAGATGGCCGACAAGGCTGACAGGATTTACAGACTTAGAAGTCAATAACTGGGCAAGATGCGTCAAAGGTGTTCACGCAGATGATGACAATGAGAATGGGTGATGCCTGGAAACCACGTTGTTTGCTAGTGAAGCGAATGAATTGCATCGTGATCGTTTGGAATGTGTGCATCACCATAAGGAGTCTATCGCCGATACTGAGTGAAGGGAGACCCAGGCTGAACTCGGTGAAAACGGCCCAGCGACACGAACTGGACTGGAACAGACTACGGGACTGTGCTGGCTGGAGGAATGCAATTGCACTCTCACAATTGCAATTGCAGGTCTCCTGATCGGAGATCTGCAGCTCAAAGTGCTTCATGCATGCTCTCACTACAATGTAATACATTGATTGAAGGAGGCTTTTCTGTCTATAGCGTGAAGTTTGTTTCCTCTTAAACCTTATAATATGTAATGCAGGCTGCCAGACCCCAAATTCACACTTGAATGTCACAAACAAACAAACAAACAAACAAACAAACAGACAAACAAACTACTAGTTGCCGTAAAAGCCCTACTGTAATGCCATCAAGGTGGTTCTACCCTACTAACCCGTGTTGTGCCTGTGCCTTTTCTAGGTGCCAGGTTTGAATTTATATGACAAGGTGGGTAGTAGTAGTAGTAGTAGTAGTAGTAGTAGTAGTAGTATTGAGCCAAAAGGCAGTTAAGCGATTGTAATGGAGTGTGGAAAACAACAGGCAGTCGTATGTGTGGGTTTGGCTTCAGGTTAAGCAGGAACAGAAATCGAAATGACTTCTCTTCTCAACTTGAGTCATATGTCATATAGTTGTTAATCCACCCATTTTAGAGGAAACTCTCACTGTGAGGATTCAGGAACTCATGGAATACGGATGCGAGGCCAGTATCTCTGATATACTAAGCACAGTGAATAACCCAAAAACGAACAATTTACCAATACGACAACCTTTAAGAATATTGAGATAGATGTGTCCAGATATTTGGTGAAAATTTGTGTAGTTTTTGCATATGTTTGAAATATAATTTCTAACAAGAATTTATCCATCAGTAATTTGCTCTGTAAATTAAAAATATGTTTATCTGTTTGTCAGTTTACTGTTGAAAACTTGAACAATAAGTTTTATTGTGCATATTTCAATGTTTTTCATTTTGTATCAATGTGATAGCTACAGTCTGCACAGAGCAACAAATGTTTATACGAATACGAAAATATTTCTAATCAATGCATGTTTTCCATTTAAATGTTCTTTATAGAATTCAAAAAATGTTTGTTTCGAAATGAACCACTTAAATTGGCAAATATGGGACGTTTTTTCTCAATTATGGAAACGTAGGAGACGCCCATCTGAATAGGCGCGGGTGTGGCAACGCCTGCGGTATTTGCCGATGTTGAACAGGTGCGCCAAACCCATGATGGCAGGATACAAGGAAGTGCTAAGTCCTGCCTGCCCGCCTGCCTGCCCGCCTGCCTGCCCGCCTGCCTGTTTGCCTGCATGAAGTTCTGATATGGCTGCAGTAAGAATGCAAGAATGAAAGGATGATCTGGTGAAGGAACGATAGGAACCCTAACCCTAGACTGAAGAAAGGAGGAGGAGGAGGAGGAGGAGGAGGAGGAGGATGATAGGAGATTGCGATTACAATCCTGCAGAAGCAAGGGCACTCAAAGATGTGCTTACTACTGCTGAGGAGCGAACAATGAGAATGGTAGGCAGAAAGAGGGATGTTTATAAATGATCGGTGGTACCCGACCTGGTGCAGGAGTGCCCTGATGATTTTCGGGCCCATTTTGGCCTCGGCAGTGGTGGCAGCGGCTCGAGAAACTGCCTGTCATTGAATGGTGCCCCGAAGTTGGGCTTTGGAAACCCTATCTGGGGCGATGGTGGTGGGGCTGTAGGCATTTTCGGGCACTTCTCTTGTGCCATAGCTCAAATTCCCCTCTGCCTGTGGCCCGCATCAGTGGATTGGGCAATTGAATTTAGCCTCGAAGGAAGGAAGGAAGGAAGGAAGGAAGGAAGGCCACAAAGATGGGTTTTGCGATAAAACCAAACGAAAGAGCCCTACTTCGAGCCATCATACGGGACGCAGCGAAGTGCAATTGAATGGCCTACGTGCCAGCCTACAGGTGTCAAAGAAGAGAGGGCGACTTGTCCCTCTAGTCATAAATGGGCTCAAGATGCACCTACGATTGAACACGGGCTCAGATGACACGATGATATCAACAAATGCCTGAATTAAACTCGGAAGACCGAAACTGGAGGACCCACAACATTAACATATCCAGTGCTTCCGGTAACCCAATGGCATTGTTGGGTCTATACGAATTGTTGCCACTTTAGTAAATCACTTTGATGTAGTAGTGTGATCGGTGCAAATCACGGTTCACATCTGAGAATGGACGCTGGATTTTGTTAGCGATCTCGATTCATTTTCTGATCACAGAAATATAAGTAGTTTTGTCTGATGTTCTTTTTTTCGTTTCAAAACCATTTTCTCACTGAATTAGCAAGTGGGATAGATTTAAATTGCTTCTTTACCTGCATGTTCGGAGTGAAAATCGTTCCCAGTGCCATGCACCATTATTATTATTATTTCTATTATTAATTGTGCAGTTTTGATGATATAAGTGTACACCATTTATTAAATATTGATGAATGGATTTTCAAGCAGCTAAGAGTTGGTAACAGATATTCCGGTGGAAATGTCTTAAATGTTGTAGAACATTGTCATGTGAGTTTACTATTATTCCTTCGCTTTGAAAGCTTCCAGTTTTTCAGTATCATATAATTAACATTTTTAAGCGAATAATGGGTCTATGGAGAATTTCTGATCTGCTCCACCTATCGAGAAACATTAAAATATACGAAAACTCATTTTAGTTACTCTGAGGCTCTAAACTGCCCATTGGTACATTAAAATCATTCTTCCTACATGTCCTTTTCACTTTAGCGACTATTTAAAAAAACTGATCGAATGGCCGTGCACTAGTAGGCAATAGATGGTCATTGCAAAAGTGTAGCGAAAATCAAATTCTTAAAGTGGAAAAACTGCCACAGGTGGAAATAAACGCTGCTGTTGTACCCCGATATCTGACATGTTTATGTTTCTCTGCCATTGAATATTAGGATAGTTGATTTTATTTATTTATGAAATATATACTGATTTGTAGGTGCAGTAAATCTTCTCCATGTTAGAAAATCGCGTTTTTGTTATAGCAAACAGTATAATCTCCACGAGTGGTGTGTCTGTGGCATTAGACACTTGGAGGATTCGATTTTTGAGACTCGATAAAGGAAAACTAGAGTGTTTGTATAGATAGAAAAGCATTTTTGTTTAACGAATCCTGTAGAATTCAAGGACGCAATGTAAGTTAGCGTCTTTTATAATGAGAATTTCGAACCGCAGTTATTCAAGCATTACCAACAGCAGATCATTTAACCGAATGAGTTTCATAACACACGACGACGACGACGACGACGACGACGACAATTGATGCAGTGCTGAGCCGTTGCCTTAGTTTAGTTATGGGTAGGTGGTTCTTGGCTAAAAGCCTAGAAGAAAAGGTTTTCCACATTCATCTTTATTAGAATGAATCTCAAATCCGAAAGCAGTCCTACAGGCCTAAAAAGGAAGTTTTCTTATGATATATTGTATGCATAATCGTACTATGAAACCGCAATATTGAAAACCCAGTATTTTTGTTTTAGGTAGTGAAATTTTTAAATAAACAAAAAAGTGTGTAGATCGCATGCAAAATTTCCCTTGGCATTTATATTAGCATTATGTAATTTATCAATGAGGCCAGATTAAAGCCAGTTTGGTATTCTTAGGTAGTTTATACTACGAAAAAGTCGCCTACTCTTCCATCTTGAAGGTTACTGCAGAATACGGTTATCTTGTGGGTTATTTGACCTGGGCTAAATGTGATCGTTATTCCTATTTGAGCGTAAGAATGATTGATTGAATAGAGTAATTAAATTGTTGGCGTTAACTTCCAAGAGGACATTTTGTGTCGGCTACAGCAGTGGTTTTTACAAATGAGCCCATTTTTGTGTTGGTAATTTTGCATGGGCTACGTACAAAGTGCACAAAATAGGTCAAATTTGTAGCAGCCTTGCGTCATTATGACAAATACGAGTATTAGCTTCTCGTCTTGAATGACATTCTCGATGCACGTGATCAGTTAAAATGCCAGTTTCTTAGTGGCCATGAGCAGTTTGATTGCTATTCCTCAAATAAGAATGAAGGTGGCATTAGAAGGAATGGTGGTGTTCATTGAAACAGGAGAGAGTCGCCCCTGTTGACGACGAAATCGATTTTCATATATTCTTACTAGAATTTCAGCCTCATAACCTTAGTGTTGGAACTCTTTAGCAATCGCTCTCTGGAATATATCTGGATGAAAGCTAAAGCATGATTTCAAGGGATCTGAATGCTACACGCGCTATCGGGCATAATATTCATTGGATAGTGGTTAAGATCGCCAAAATGGAAGAATTGAATCATTGAAACAACGTGAAGAGAAGAAAGGGAGCCCTTCCTGATGTGCCTTTTGTAACTACCAAAATGCCAAAGTGCACGTGGCTCGTGCAGCAGACACGTGGCAAAATCAGCTGTTCCAGCGGGTCGATATTGCGCCTTTCGCCTTCTATTTTATTCTCCGTCATTTCATCACCATTTCACCGACTCCCTTCCCCTCCCCTTCCACTTCACTGCGAGATGTCAGCAATACCGAAGACGACGACGACTACAATGAGTCGTCACCTGGATTAGACTGCACTGCACTGGAGTGGACTGAACTGGACTGCACTGCACTGGAAGTGTCTTGCAATGAAGGCTCCGCCTCATTGCTGCACGTTTCATTTCATCATTTTTTGTTGACGCGTCGGAGAACAAGCGTCACTGCTGCAACAGAGCAGTCAAGGAGGAAATAGAAAAGCACAAGAACTCCTCTAACGTCTGGTGTCTTTAATGGTGGAAATGAAGCCCAGCTGCTACCCTTTAACCCTCCCTCTTCTTCGACATCTTCGTCTTCTTTTTCAACTTCTTATTCTTCTTCTTGCTCTTCTTTCGCTTCTTAATCATCTTTTTGGCCCTAAATACAACTGCTCAAATATTATCTGACTAAACATTTTTACTTTATTGAGGAATACAGGGACTCAATTACGAGATTCACGTCGGTATTGACGAAATCTGCACCTTATCACTGGTCACTTCATCGAACATTAAAATCCCTTTTGAAACGCAAAAATAGGATCTTTCATAATGTGGGATTTTGTATGCTACACCTTGTTATTCTTCGTTTTTACTTTTTGGAAATATAACAGATATCAAACACGTCCACTGATTCAGGCCAGAGGCAGTGGGGAATTTGGCTTACGTCACAAGAAACTGCCCTAAAATGCCTGCAGCGCCGCCCCCATCGCCGCAGCCAGTGTTTCCGAAGCCCAATTTTGGAGCCCCCATCAATGGGAGGCAGTTCCTCGAGCCACTGCCACCACTGCCGAGGCCAAAATGGGCCCGAAAATCATCAGGGCACTCCTGCACCAGGTCGGGTACCACCGATCATTTATAAACATCCCTCTTTCTGCCTACCATTCTCATTGTTCGCTCCTCAGCAGTAGTAAGCACATCTTTGAGTGCCCTTGCTTCTGCAGGATTGTAATCGCAATCTCCTATCCTCCTCCTCCTCCTCCTCCTCCTCCTCCTCCTTTCTTCAGTCTAGGGTTAGGGTTCCTATCGTTCCTTCACCAGATCATCCTTTCATTCTTGCATTCTTACTGCAGCCATATCAGAACTTCATGCAGGCAAACAGGCAGGCGGGCAGGCAGGCGGGCAGGCAGGACTTAGCACTTCCTTGTATCCTGCCATCATGGGTTTGGCGCACCTGTTCAACATCGGCAAATACCGCAGGCGTTGCCACACCCGCGCCTATTCAGATGGGCGTCTCCTACGTTTCCATAATTGAGAAAAAACGTCCCATATTTGCCAATTTAAGTGGTTCATTTCGAAACAAACATTTTTTGAATTCTATAAAGAACATTTAAATGGAAAACATGCATTGATTAGAAATATTTTCGTATTCGTATAAACATTTGTTGCTCTGTGCAGACTGTAGCTATCACATTGATACAAAATGAAAAGCATTGAAATATGCACAATAAAACTTATTGTTCAAGTTTTCAACAGTAAACTGACAAACAGATAAACATATTTTTAATTTACAGAGCAAATTACTGATGGATAAATTCTTGTTAGAAATTATATTTCAAACATATGCAAAAACTACACAAATTTTCACCAAATATCTGGACACATCTATCTCAATATTCTTAAAGGTTGTCGTATTGGTAAATTGTTCGTTTTTGGGTTATTCACTGTGCTTAGTATATCAGAGATACTGGCCTCGCATCCGTATTCCATGAGTTCCTGAATCCTCACAGTGAGAGTTTCCTCTAAAATGGGTGGATTAACAACTATATGACATATGACTCAAGTTGAGAAGAGAAGTCATTTCGATTTCTGTTCCTGCTTAACCTGAAGCCAAACCCACACATACGACTGCCTGTTGTTTTCCACACTCCATTACAATCGCTTAACTGCCTTTTGGCTCAATACTACTACTACTACTACTACTACTACTACTACTACTACCCACCTTGTCATATAAATTCAAACCTGGCACCTAGAAAAGGCACAGGCACAACACGGGTTAGTAGGGTAGAACCACCTTGATGGCATTACAGTAGGGCTTTTACGGCAACTAGTAGTTTGTTTGTCTGTTTGTTTGTTTGTTTGTTTGTTTGTGACATTCAAGTGTGAATTTGGGGTCTGGCAGCCTGCATTACATATTATAAGGTTTAAGAGGAAACAAACTTCACGCTATAGACAGAAAAGCCTCCTTCAATCAATGTATTACATTGTAGTGAGAGCATGCATGAAGCACTTTGAGCTGCAGATCTCCGATCAGGAGACCTGCAATTGCAATTGTGAGAGTGCAATTGCATTCCTCCAGCCAGCACAGTCCCGTAGTCTGTTCCAGTCCAGTTCGTGTCGCTGGGCCGTTTTCACCGAGTTCAGCCTGGGTCTCCCTTCACTCAGTATCGGCGATAGACTCCTTATGGTGATGCACACATTCCAAACGATCACGATGCAATTCATTCGCTTCACTAGCAAACAACGTGGTTTCCAGGCATCACCCATTCTCATTGTCATCATCTGCGTGAACACCTTTGACGCATCTTGCCCAGTTATTGACTTCTAAGTCTGTAAATCCTGTCAGCCTTGTCGGCCATCTCGTCACATTAAAAAGAAATATGTTTCTATAAATCAATTTAAAGTGCTTTGCGCATCAAATTGTGATGGATTTGAGAGATATCAAAATACACAGACTAATAATAATTGCAGTTATTGTACTCGCACTAGCTCAAACTATGATCGAAGCAGCTGTAGCAGCTCGCGGCTATATGCATGGGTAAGGTTACGCTCTGCATTCTTGGCAGTTTCGGGATCACATTCACCAATTCGATTGCCCTACAGTGCACCTACAATGGGAAAACTCCATCTTTTATCAGATTCCGTGAGGATCATGATGAGTTGAGTGAATGAATTCCATCCATGATCTTACTCTTGCATCCATCAACAGCGTGGCAGTCCGTCAAAACTCCTTCTAACCTATATTGATAGTGTCATGCAGTCCGAGGAGCTATGCTACCTAGACGACCAGTTCGATCAGTAACGTACGTAACGTTCGATCACGACTGACGATGGGCCACAGGAGATGACATGCGTGGAAGACGATGAGTCCCCAATTTTGGTGGAAATTTAAGAAGTTTAAGCATAAATTACAGTGCGAATATTCGAATGTTTGTTAATTGGAAACAATGTGATGGCAACTGATTGGGCACAATAGCAAAAATCTATGCCAACATAGAGCGTGAGTTGTGTGTATCCACCGTGTATTAATTCCTAATTTTAAAGTCTTCTGAGCGTAAGTAAAGCTTTAGATCATTCATATACAAAGGATAAGTGTTCTGCATTTAGCGTGCTGTTAATCTGAACTTCTAAACTTTCTGAGAAGATTTATTCATTTGTTATATTATTATTTCACCGTATAAACGACTTGAAGGAATGCAAAATGTTTCCTGATGTGGCTTTTGTAACTAAGGAATCCCAAATTACACGTGGCTCATGCAGCAGACACGTGGCGAAATCAGCTGTGCCAGCAAGTCGATATTGGGCATTTTGAAAGTGGCTTTCGCAGGAGCTCTCACAAAAGCGCCCAGAATGCACAGAAGCTCTACTTTCTTGAACGTCTTCCGAGTGATTAGTAGGAACAGAGGGAAGGTAGTCCATGCAACTTGCGGCCGGGATTGCCTTGCATCTACCACGAACATTGCGGGCACTCAGAAGCCGGATATGTGCTCAGAGCCACCACACGAAAGGAAACCAAGTAGCGGTGGACACAGAGAGAGTGCAGCACTACCGCCGCTGCCTCCATCAACTCAAGAGAGGCTCAAGGAACTGTCGAGGAAAAATCAAATTGCCTCATTCACTGGAGCGGACCAGAGGCAGTGGGCAATTCGGCATACCTCACAGGGAAACTGCTCTAAAATGCCAGAAACGCCGCCCCCATCGCCCCAGCCGGGACTTCCGAAGCCCAACTTTGGGGCCCCCATCAATGGGAGACAGTTCCTCGAGCCACTGCCGCCACTGCCGAGGGCAAGAAGGGCCCGGAAATCGCCAGGGCACCGGCGCAGGGCGCACCCCCCAGCTAAGTTCTAGATATCTTCCTTTCTGCCCAGAGTTCTTATCCTGTATCCATTAGCAGCAGTTACCTCCTCTCTGTGTGTGCCCTTGCCTCTGTAGGATGCTTATTGTCATTGCCATTTTCATTGTCATTGTCATCATTTGGCATGTTCATTTGCCTTCTATTTTATTCTCCTTCATTTCATCACCATTTCGCCGACTCCCTCCCCCTCCCGTCCCCTTCCCCTTCCCCTTCACTGCGAGATGTCAGCAATGCCGAAGACGACGACGATGACGACTACAATGAGTCGTCACCTGGATTGGACTGCACTGCACTGCACTGCAATGGACTGGACTGGAAGTGTCTTGCAATGAAGGCTCCGCCTCATTGCTGCCGTTTCATTTCATCATTTTGTTTTGACGCGTTCTCTTCTTCTTCGTCGTCGTCGTCGTCTTCTTCGTCAACTTCTTCTTCTTCTTCAACTTCTTCTTCTTCTTCTTTCTCATCTTCCCCTTCTTCTTCACCAACATTTTGGCCCTAAATTAACTCTTCATTCGCCCTTCTCTATCCCCTCTACAGACGACGGCGACGGCGACGGCGACGGCGTTTGAGACGACCGGTGAGACCACCGTGGTTTTGCACAGACGTTTGCTGTTGGATGTTTACTAATACATCATTGCAAACATTTGCATTTGCATTTCCGTTTTCTTAGGCTTCGGCTTATGCTTAGGCTTACCGAAACATGAGATGGTCTTTTGCATTGTGGTGGGTGATTACTTCTTCTTCCTGTTGTTTCGTGTGAAAAGTGTTCTCACATTGGGCAAACCTCACATTTCCTGGTGCTAAGATGATTCTGTAGAGGGACTGGCAAGTTGTCACGAGATGCGCAACGAGACTTGTACACTGACCGTCTTGGCAGTGAAGATGCGTCATAGTATTCCTCTTTTTCAAACGGATGCTTTGCAATAGTAAAAGTCCACTAAACCCATGCGAGCGATTCTGTACAGGCTCTCAACAGTTCAGTTTCTACTCTACTCTACTCTACTCTACTCTACTCAGAGTCCTGGGCAGTGACCCACCCACTTTACTAAATCACTCACTCAGTCACTCACTGACTAAATCTGTGAGACCTTGTCCATCTCCAGCTGCCTCCTCTTCTAATCGAGGACATCTTATCATTTCCATACAACTGCGTCATTACGTTGTGTTGAGTAGAAGAAAGGGGAAATGCGAAGCAGCGAGATTGAGTTCATTCACAGCGAGAGGAGATTTTAGCAACAGGACATTGTGGAAGTGAGGTCATTAACCCAGGTCCTGCTTAAGTGACTTTCCGAAGTGCACTTAGCATGCATGTTGGCGAATTTATGCTTTCCCTTTAGCAATGGAGCTCAACTTCTTTCCTTCTTTCCTTCTTTCCTCTGTTTTTGATGTGGCATCAAGCGTTTAAAAGGATGGTTGGTTGGTTGGTTGTGAGGGATCAGGAGTGTAGCTAGCTCATTTTCTTAAGTAAATGCTTACCTCCATTTGGCCGTCCTTCCAATCACACGTCGGAGGCGTTTAAATAGATAAAGAATGTGAAACCTTTCATCGCTAGCCACTGCACTTCATTTCCTACTCAGCGGACTTACAAATTAGACTTGTTTGTTATCTGTTATATTTCCTCGTCCCTAACCTATGATGAAAGCACCCACCGCTCCTCACTCATGAAGTGGACTTGTTGATTACGCTCTCATAAGTGACTGAAGAGCTCATCTCTTGTCGGCATGCAAAGCTCCCGTAGTCTGGCAGATACAGCTTTCAGTATGGAATCTGAGGAGTTCCTGACAGATTGCGAACCTGTTGAATCTTTTTCTTCCTTAGTGCCTCTTTTGAAAATGTTACTCTTATTGTGAAACCTTTAATTTCTTGTGTAATTTGCTTATGGAAGATACGTTTTTGGGATAAATATAATTTTTACTCATTTTTTATTTTGCGGTACTTATCTGGCTTTTGGAACAGAAATGGCTTTTATTTAAGTGTGGAATATTTTAAATTATGTTGCAGGATTTTCCTGTGTTTAATATCATTCTCATTGGGCAGCGTGTGTTTGGCCAGGTTTTCTGATCCAGTCTGCCATCGATAGATAATTAACTGAGTGGTAATTCGTTAGTGCACTTTAGAAAATTGTATTTTATTACTCTTCTAAGATCGTGGATATAACATATTTTGAATGAAATTGAATGTAATGCGACGGGTAAAGCTAAGTTTTCAGTATCTAAAATGTATAATAAAAGCCAATCCCGTAGACGTTAAATTAAAAATAATCTATTTTTTCTGCCTAATATATTTGGATTTTTCTTATGCTTCTCTGCGTTTATTAAATCTAGAATTCTTGAATAGCTGCCTTTAAAATAATTTTTCTATAAAAGTCTACATTTTATTTTGTTTTATCACTTTTATTCAGTTTAAAAATATAAAGATTAATTTTGCAAGCTGATTTCGTAATGTTTGTCGTTACAGTGAAGCAATGTAGAGGCACTCTTTCAATTTGTATTGGGTTCGCTAAGTCCCACGCCTTGTTCGTATAAGCGATACTTTTAATGGGACGTAGGAAGAGTAATAAAAATTCATCCTTTAACAATAAAAACAGTGTTCAAGAATGTATGGAATATATTGTGATATTTTGAGTTTTTACTTCCTGTGATATTTGACTGTCTGTTACCATTTGTAGGTGAAGTTGTAAACAAATTGAATAGCCTGTCAACAGTGGAATTTGGGCTTACTGATGAGGCGATTGAGCAAACAATTTATCATAAGATCGAAGAAATACGTTCGATAATGCTTGCTAATTTTGCTGAATCACGAATAATGAGTTGCCCGTACCCCAGTGAATTTCCTTGTCCTCAGTATCGCCTTTCACCCATTGGATTAGTGAACCGAAGAAGCAGTTGTTTCTTGATCTCTTGTATTCAAACCCTCTTCTCACTACCTCCTTTCGTGGGTATTCTGGATAAAATATCGGTGGCTGTGCACTCACTATTTGGTAAAACTCGTAGTCTGCAAACCGTTTGGTCAGAAGAGCAGGCTAAGGCTTTTCCCCTCCTTCGATTACTGTAAGTTACATACGAGTCTCCACTCTCTGCATCTCTCTCCTGCAAAAATAGTTCCAACTCTCCATGTAGTCTCCTTTTCCTGGATGAAAAGGCACCTTACCGCGCGAACTACGTCGACAACAGTGACCCCTTTCTCCCCCGCGAGTCAGGGCCTTTTTCCCCCAAAACTCCGCTTCAACCCAATGCGGCCTTCTTTACCCAGCTTAATTTTGAAATCGGCTTCCAACAAGATGCTGCTGTAAGTGGTATTTGTGCCTTTCTCTGCACTTCGAGGCTGTTATATCTATCCGCTCCTAGAGTATATTCTGAGTCCCTAAACTAGGTCAGATTTCCCAACTTATTTCTTGGTGGCAATTAGAGCGCAAGGTTTTTTATTGTTAATCGGTCACTTTAGAGATAACAGTGTGAAGTCTAGCCTGTGAATCACCACGGCATTTGTGGTTAGATCCTGACCTCTGCCAACCTGTGTAAGTCTTGTCGGGGTTCCTCTTTCAACCTTCTCAACCTTTATTAGCGGCGGGTAAGTAGCAGCATGATTACAAGCGGCGTATATTTCCCATCTTCTAATGAATGGAAGGTATCTTTCTAAAAACGAGAGTGCTAAAGTATTCTTTCATTTACACAGAGCATTGACTAATTCATTTTAGAAGTAGCTGAGATTGTAGTCTACGTAAACGAAAGTTATGACTATTGGCTCATCCGCCTATATTAAAAGATTACGTTTTTATAGGAAACATTTGGTTGGATGTTAGGTTTGTTCGATGTTTGTTTGGTTTGGATGATCAGTGGGTGCATCATCCAATTTCAGGTGGTATAAACTATTTGATAATTTAATTTCGAAAGGAATGTGGCTCGAAAATTACTGCGTTTTTGCTTTCACCGGTTTGTTTTCAAAAGAGCCTCGCAATTCGCTGAATCGCTTGGTAAGCAAAACCAGGTTTTTTCCATAGTTTAATCTTTGTCGTTTCGGGTAATCCCCAAGAATATACGGACAAAAATCAACAAGTGCAGTTGTTTGTCCTTGTTTGGCCTTACTCAAGGCTCAGCTGGCAAGTGTATTTATGCTCGTCGAACACAGCACTACTCGTAGCCAGTTTCCAAAATGTTCAGTGTCCTAATTAGAGTTCGTCGCCAGTATATAAATACTACATACTCTGGATACTGGCATGCCGTGGCATATGTCTTACCGTTACAAATTCCCACTTGGTAAGGGTAGGCGTTATGATCTCGGCGTCTAGAGCGTGGGTGGGGTGCGGTTCAAAAGTCGGAGGTGCACTTGCTTTGGCTGTACGCCGTACCCTACGAAACTACCAACTCGGAAGGGCATAGTGAAGCGTTGTTACGCAAAACATGGATATAGTTGCATGAGAGGAAGGCGTGCGAGTGAAATAATTACTGGAAAGTTAATTACGTTCGACTATGAAGGCCTCAGGTGCGATACCATTCTTCTTTGCTTTATTTGGGTATAAATCCTTCGGATATGTATCCATGGGGGAAGGGTCGCGCCATTAGCGTGGACACTAGCCGTTAGACGCAGTGACAAACTTTGGGCTCACGCACCGACCCAGTTCTGCAAAATTTGAATTAGAGTTAGGTCAATTACACCTCTGCTCTTTCACACTCGTTCTGTTTTCAATGGGCCCTGGTGTCGAATTCCTCGGCTCAATTATGGCATTGTTCAATAATATTCTACTGAAAGACTGCTCTCTTGGGTTTGGTGTGGAATTCTAGTGGTAGTTTCATTGTTTCTGTGTGGTGTATTTTTTCACAGGACTGCATGTCTCGCATCATCACCCAACTGCACGAGGAGATGGCTGCGCTGTTGCGTAAGCACAAACCAGCCACGACGACGTCGGCGAAGGGGGGCTTCGATGGCGATGAAGACGACGACGACGCTGGATGGGTCACCGTGGCATCAAACGGCAAGAAGTTCAAGGAGGCTCGCCAAGTGAGTGGAAGGTGTGAAGGATTTGCGCACTCCTAAACCACAAGGGGAGGGTGAGAGTAGGGGGCGAGGCATAGTACTAACTTTGGCCCCATGAAATAGCCTCGAATAGTTTTATAGGAGGTGGTGAGGCCAGGGCTAGACTTTGGCTTTATCCTCGAGTCTGTTTGCCTCCTGAGAACCGGTAGAAACGAGATTTTTCTGATAACTGGGTAACGCAGCCGATCGCTCACCTGGTTTGGCAGGGTCTGGTTGCAGACTGTATTCGAAAGAACACGGAAGCGTCTAACATCTGTTGCTTTTGATAGGCTGTTGGGCAGTTTGATCCACTGTTTCTCTACCTCCTTGCAGGCGCAGGTGGACAACGGCGAGGTGACACCCATCTCTCTGCTCTTCGGCGGCACCCTGGTCTCGCGCTCCTCCTACCAGAACCGACGCTCCGCCACCCGATCCGACATCGGGGTCAAGGAGCGCTTCTTCGTCCTTCCTCTGGAGCTGCGTGCATCCCAGGTGCGACACCACATTCTCACATTCTAGTCGCATTCGATTGGGGGGTCCTTCATCTAGTCCACAGAGACTAGATGACAGACGCTAAGCTACTTTGAGTGGCTTCCAGAAATTTTTGGATTTTCGAAGACATTTAACCGCCCCATCAGTAGTAGATATTCAATAGATTGAATATCAGCTCATGTATCCAGGAGCTTTGCTCGCTGTTCGTGTCTTTCTCGACGACGGCTTATAGTCCGGGGAGTTCGGCGGAGGCCAAATATTAGATGGACCGGTATAGCTGTCGTAGTAATTGACCTGCCTGATGCGCGTGCCACTGTTACACATTTGGCTGCCCCCGCTATCATCCAGGGCTTACCTGTTGTGGGCGGTCCAAACTCTGCGTAGGCATCTGACTTTAACCTAAGCCGCTCTTATAAGCTTTTTTCTACAGTTCTTCAAGGAAGGTTCTGATGTTGTGCATGCGCATCTGGATTGTAGTTATGTTGCTCACTTCCATCCACTTCTGGCTCAGACTTGGATTTATATATTCACAGTGTTCAAGGAAACATTAGGCGGCCACCATAATCTTATTTCGATGGTCCGCGCTTATCATCGAGATGCCACAAGTTATTTAGAAATTCGGGTTTGTATTCACCACGCAGGTGAATGAAGAAGGGCTTGAACTTCTTAAGCAAGATGTGTAGTGTCGGTGAAGGCCTCTAATACATCTGATAAATAATGAATGCTATTGCAGGATACTGGGCGGTTACTTATATCGGTTGCTGGATTTCATAGTAGTTGTAATAGCCAAAATGCACCCCATCCCAATAACTTAAGCTTGAAGTGTGGGTGTCCATGCTACCATATTCGGACGTATTGCTGTATGTAGTGCGCTCAGACAGCTAAGACCTGTCATCCCACAATTTTATGGGACTGTGATGGCTGTGCAAGACGTTTTTAAAAGCTACTTCAACTCACTAAATGAGATCCACTCACGGTTCAGAGTTTGTGACGGTTTTCTACAGTTCAGAGGAATCCAAACTTGGGTCTCAGTATGGAAAACTGGCCCATAATATCAAGTCTCTTTTCCTTCGTATATATGAGTTCAGAATGAAAACCTTTAAGCCAAATTGGTCTCTTGTATGACGCCCTGTCAGCTTTACTCGCTGCTTACCCGTAAATCTTATCCTCGTTTTTATTTTAATGGTCTTCTAGTGTACCGTTAGGCCATGTATATTGACTGATAGTCAAAGAGGCAATAGAATATATTTTTTTAGTTCATGAGAAACGCTCTAAAGACTGGTATTGAACTGGGTAGGTGTTAAAAATGAGCAGGGGCACATTATTTGGTTTTCATTTAGATTATATGGCCAATGTTGTACAGGAAATCTTGACTCAGTCGGTCAATTTTAGCTGTTGAATTCATGTTCAATTTACTGTAGTCATGCCGGTTCCATGTGATCCCTGTGATTCTCTCTAGGTGCAAGTCCTAGCTCTCCGGATGATCCCACACAGAGCTACGATGAGTCTAGTATGTTTGTATGCTGCCCTGATACAATCTTAGTGTAGCAAGCAATTGGGCATCATCTTGATTTCCTTTGGGAGATCACTCAGCAAAAAAAGTGTTTTTCTTCAATCAATTCTTCTCATGCACCACATTTCAGTACTTCCCTTTATAAATCTTTTGAAATCAGGCGAAAATACTCTGCAGTTTGCTTATTCGTCCAATTTGTTATGCATGAAACCCGCGACTGCGGAAGCAGTTTTCTCTTCCTGCATCCGCCAATCTTGGAATTTATGTATTCTGTTTTTGGGGTCTGAAAAACGTAACACAAGTCCTTCTTCCCTCGAGGCAGTTATCGACCCTGGAGGGGAGCCTGAAGGTCCTCTCCGAGGGGGAGACGCTGACAGATTTCAGAGATCCCGCGACCGGTCAGTGCGTGGTCATGACGCGCCGCGTCTTCATCGATCGCCTGCCCCCACTCCTGTTGCTCCAGCTCAACCGCTTCTTCTACTCCACCGAGGAGGGCAGCATTCGCAAGGTCCTCAAGCAAATCTCCGTGCCTCGGCGCCTGCAGATCCAGGGCTGTAAGTTTCTCAAAGATAGCTTCATCAAATCCCTGTGCAGTCAGAGTAGTTTGTTGAATGGACTTCAATGAGTTGTTTCTATGAGCGACACACTCTGGAGTCAAATATAGGAGCTTGGTCATGTAATCATCAAGTAGAGGGTCAATTCCGTGCAGTATCGACTCGATAGGTCCAAAAAGTTGCAAAGGTGCTTCACCTCTAGCCTTTAAATTGAACATTCATATCGTCAGGCGTACTGAAAACGGTCCATTCCCGTTTCAATGAAGCCCTAAAGATCTATATCTACTTCTGTGTAATACTTCTACATAATGTCTTATTCTATTCCGTGTTTCCTCCTTTCAGCGATCATAAATCAGGAGCACAGTTTCTCCCGAGCTCAAGGCACCTACGAGTTGAAGGCCGTGGTCTTTCACATTGGATTCTCGGCAGAGCGCGGACACTACACGGCCGCGGTGGATTTTTCGGAGACTGATGACGTGGTCTACTTCGACGACACCAGTCTCTATCTGCAGCATGTGTCGAGTGATAATCAACAGCAGTCGCAGCAGCAGGTCTGGTGGAACGACATGTTCGCCTCACACAAACCCTTCCATGTCCGCAGCGGTGGCTTCGGGAGCATCAGGGAACCCACTAATGCCCCTGGGGAGAAGCCGCCGAGTATAGGGGAGCAACCACGCACCCCCTACCTCCTGGTGTATGCTTCCTGCTTCAGCGCCAAACAGTGACCACAGTTTTCATTTTGAATGTGATTTATTTGTATAATTTAAATAAAGTCTTGGCGGTGTCTGTGAGGAGGACTCGTGTTTTTTTTTGTGGAATCGATGATGTGTGAAGCAAACGGGCATTTTTGGGAAGTATTGCGACCAAAATGTCAATACTCGGCTTCCGAGAATTTGAGTTCAGGCTTGGCTAAATATAGGCTATTTACTCAATTAAGTTCAGCCTAAAAATTACAGGGCCCTCTCGTTTTCAGTGCAGGAAAGATTCCGCTAAAACTTCAACAAATTATTATTTTGATGATGAGTTGGTACAATGAAGCATCACCTTTTGTGTGCTCGAAAGCAAGTGTTAAATCCCAGAGGAAACCCGGTGTCCATGGATTTGATTGGAAGCCAGTTGATTAGACCCTAAGTGAAAAGTCAGGACAAAGATGCGGTAAATTTGTAGCTTTCCCAATACCCCTTCGTAAATTTATAATTATACAGTTAAGAATGGAGTCAAATTCTTTTTGGCCATTTAGAAAAAAGCACAAAAATTGTAATATATAGAAAAAATTTGATTTTTTAAATAACAATTGTCTCATATCTTGATTTTACTCAGGGATAAAAATTTGGATTGATGATAAAGTTGCCGGTCTGTTCAAGTAACCCTTATGATGTTTTCCGCACTTGATTGAATGGTAAATTGCGCAGCCAGTGCGACATTTGTGTTATAAAAATACTTTATAATTCTTTAGTTTTTGCAACGTGTGCTTTTGTTTATCGAAATTAAATTGATGACTTTGGAATTAATGTCATTATATTTTAGGAAAACCATATTTACCCTAGACATCGAATGACCCATCGGTACTTAATAAATCCCGTATAAATGCTTTCATCATTCGCTCTGCGACTCTCAAAATGCAAGACGAACTTTGCTGTACATACTGCTTGCCATCGAATCCCCGTCTCCCGATTCCGTCCACCCCAAGTCCCAGTCCCCGAAAAGTTCGTCAGCGCCGCGTTTCCCAATACTATGAGCCCAGTCGCTCGAAATTTTCACATGCACGTCTCGGTCGATCCCGATCCTCCAAAGACCACTCCAGATGTGGGTGCATTTGCAAAAGAAATTCCCTTCATATTATCACCTTTTAATCGCCCATGAACTCTTTATGTTGTATAGAGGAATACAGATGCATTGATAATCCGTCGACTGTTTGGTTACATATGGCCGAAGGACAATCCCTCAATCCGATTTAGGGTGGTTTCTGCTTTTGGACTACTTGTGGCCGCCAAGTTGACCAATGTTGCCGTCCCGTTTGTCTTCAAGTACGGCGTTGACGTGCTTTCCGGCGATGCTCCAATCCTCATTGCTGATTGCTCTCCCATCTCCATGGCCGTCACCACCATGCTGACCTGTAGGTGATCATTTTAACCCCTAAAATAGTGCTTGTTTAGGCCATGCTTGAGTTGAATTTGCGACGTTTTTGTGCATTTGACTTAAGTAAGACAGCGCGAACTCACCATCTTATTCTAGTTAAAATTTCACAATGGGACTATTTGTGGGTCTGACACCAGGCCATGACACGCCTGAAATCCCTCTCAATCAGTCCAACTGCGTGAACCTCTACGGTCAAAGTGCAGAGGACTAGCATCCAGTTATTTCTCGCGCACTCATCGTTATCCACACTTTAGACCCTAGCGCGTGTAAGTGTTGTAATATAGGTACCGTGTAGGAGATCCCATATGTTCTGTCTGAATTTTGCCTTTTGAAATTGAACGAAATGTATCGAGTTCTTCGTAATGTTTGATTTGGCTATTCATTCTTTTTATGCTTCGATGCACTTAAACTTATCTTACTAAATTTACAGAACAATACAATCAAAAAGTTACCTGATTGACTCCCTGCTAATATTTAAGTACCCAAGAACTATTTGATGCACATAATAGTTCATGAGTTCAAAAGGAGGAACTCAGCAGCCAACGAGTGACTGGATCGTTCCCTCAGTTGAGGGCAAGGAGTAAATGAATGAAAGAAGATGGTTATAGATTGCTGGTGAAATTCAGAAGTGGAGATTTCACCAGCCCCAGAGGAGACTTAGCATGCTTATGAATCGAGTTCAAACCATGAACTGTTCATCGGTGTCATCTTCAAAAACTTGGGAAATGAGTACCTTGTTAATTGTCTGAAAACAATCAACTCAAGTTTCGTGTTGGCATTGCTCTTCTCTCTGTTGATAGACTTGTGACTGTCGACCGGCGAAAAATGAATATTTCACCATAATGCAGTTAACCGTCGTAGGCAGTGGTGACGTTGTAATGGGAATAGACCCCGGCCACAGCCAAAAAAGGAACTTCAAGGGGAAATGGTTCTCATTCTTCTTTCAATCTGGATTTCATTTTCCACCTAATGCATCAATTAATAGTGTTCAAATATACTTCGAGCAAAAGAGTCCCGCTCTAGTGAATCGAAAAGGAGTGTTTCATCAGAACCCCAAACAGCCAAAGTCCCGTCTCAAAAAGTGGAAGAAGAACTTGGTTAGGTTAAAATTCCTCAACTACCACCTTATTTCCTCGTTTTTGCTCCTTTAGAATCAGTTGGGAAAAACCGCTGTTTCAACACCGCAGGAGGGGGTTGAAACTGATATTTTTGAGTTAAATAGAATGAGAAAAAGCAGCAGTATTTTGCAGTAATGAAGAAATTAATTAACTTGTTAATAGATTGGAGGAAGTCATGTATAATCATGGAAAGTACTTTGATGGTTGAATCTTTAATTAATCGCTCTTTTTATTTACACAAAAATTGGACAAAATGTATGGGATGAACTGATATATACTATACTCGTTGATAAACGAGTCGTAACCATTCTCGAGAGCTCAGGTAGAAATTGCTGTCTCCTTGCCGCTTTTAGATGGTGCAGTGCGCGCGGCGTCGTCGGGGCTGAACGAGCTGCGCAACGCGGTGTTCGCGAAGGCGGCTCACTCCTCGATCCGCAAGGTGGGCGTCTCGGTCTTTAACCACGTGCTCTCCCTCGACCTCTCCTACCATCTGGACCGCCGCACCGGGGCTGTGGGCAAGGCCATCGACCGCGGCGCCCGCGCTATCCAATTCGTCCTTATCGCCCTCGTCTTCAACCTCCTCCCCACCCTCCTCGAGGTTGGCCTTGTCACCGGCATCCTCGTGAGTACCCCCCACCACCTCCTCCTCCTCCTCTTTTCAAACGAAACGGAGGACTGACCACTGGGACTTTAGCATCAGATTGTGCAACCCGTGCTCCAAAAAGACTGGTCTACTAGTACACGTACCCGACGTCCTTTTGAGTGTTCCCCTGTCTCTTTCCTCACACTGACCCACTAATTCAGCCGAGTCCGGTTCGCAGCAGCAGCTAAAGATCTCACAACCCTGCTGGTCGCTACCAGACTGACTGATTGTAGTTGTGTTGGGACGATTTTTCTAACCGATGTTTCATCAGAGTTACGGATCAAGGTTTCAAGCAGGGTGATTCCTCGATTGACTCAGGAATTAATGAATAATCCGCAAGTCTTGGTACGGGAAAGTGGAACATCGCCTCTCTGGAATCCTGATGCCGGGGAAGTTAGGAGTATTTTCCGAATTGACCTTCAATCGACCTGGTGTAGAAATGTGAATCAGGGTGTCTTTCTGGTAGAGGTTTTGCCAAGCCCGGATAAAAAACTACTGTTGTTAGACACATGGAAGAATATTTCGCAGTTATGCCCCCTCTGTAGGTATGAGAAACGTTTTTCCGATAGATCTCCTTCCTATACCTCTGGGATGATACTTAGCGTACCCTGCTCTTAAGTGTCCTCCGGTCCTTTCCAAACATTACGAGTAAGTCCTTTATTCCACAGTCCACACTCAAAATCACTGGCTGTCGCTGGGCTGTGCTCTGCATCATTCGTTAGGTTTAGGACTCCATGGGGAGTGTAATTTTAATCAACGGTGCAAGGTTAGCCAAAGTGCCCACTTAATTTATTTGATCGTACCATTATCCTTCCTGAAATTGGATATCCGTTTTCCAATGGTGTTGCAATCGCAAACATTGTGAATGCGAAATTAGGATGCGTTTCTGGTAGGATTTTCACCAAAAGAACGATCGTTTTTGCACATAATACAGCCGAAGTCCTATTGGCAGGAGCCAAGGAGTCCACATCTCTGCTGTCCACTCTCAGAATCAGTGTTCGTAGCTGGGTTTGGCAGTGGTTATGGATAGGGTGATTAGTCTAATTGATTCCTCATTCATTTTGGAATTACAACCTCATAGAAAAGTGGAATTTTTGTATTGACGGTGTGGGGCCAGTCAGAGGGCCCACTTGATAAAATAATGCAGATTTATCAGTTTATCCCATACGTCCTATCTACATTTTGAATAAACGTAGCAAGTGATCAAGTGCTACATTTGATTAATGATTCGATCATCAGTGTACTTTTCTTGATTATCCATAACTTCCGTCCATCTATTAACAAGCGCATGAAAGTCTTCATTATTGCGAAATTCTTTTGTTTTTTGATTATTCAAAGACCTCTCAAATGTCAGTTTCAACCACCTCCTGCTGCGTTACAACATTTGCTTCTACCAAAAAATTGTTTAAGCTACGAAACAGATGGTAATCTGAACGAGCAAGGTAGTTGGGAGGAAAAGGGTAATGAGGAAGGTCCTCCCAACCAATTTCTTCGATCCTCTGTAACGTGATTATTCTTGCTCTCTCTGTGTGTGGGGGGGAGGGGTCGATCTGAATTGTCCTGATGAAAGAGCACCCTTTCTCAATTCATTGGAGCAGGTTTTTTCCCAATCTTGCTTCATACACCCCAATTGCTGATTGTAGGTTTGATCACTAATTGTTGCTACGTTAGAGGGTAACTATTCAAGGTGGGTTATTCTTTGCTGAACCCGCCAGATTGAACCAGAAGAGCATCCTTTTTCTCCTGAAGTTCCCTTCTCGGCGGCTGCGGCTGGGATATTTCCCCTTTACGCCCCTGCTACTGTATACGACGTTTAGCATTTCGATGAAAGATCCCTTTTCGCCAGTCACAAGTCTATCCACCAAAAAGAAGGTGAAACAAGTTGGTGAGAATGAGTGACGGGGAAGTTAATAGCTGCAATCAGCGTGACGTAGAAATGCCAAATCTGGATATTTTCTACCTTAAGCTACTGGCTAAAGTTGCACAGTTACGGTAAAAAAGTGTCTTGCAGGAAAACGAGAGCAGACCTCTGTTGTAGTTCATTTTGGCTGTTGCAAGCGTCTCACCTATATAAATCACACTCACCACTCCTTCTCACAATTAGAGGTGACGTTTAACGTGTGCGGAAGTCGGTTTGTCAAGGACTACACCAACTTCTAGTCACAGCCGTCTCGTACTCTCTAGTTCATGCCTCCGGATTCTTGCCCTTACAATGTTCAGTCGTTATCTATTCTTTTGGTTGTCATCGTCGGAGTTAAAACCCATAAAGCCCCTTGAAAACATGAGAGGAGAGTTTTCCATCTAACCCCTCGCTGGCGGTTGCAGTTCCATAAGTACGGCCTGGCATGCAGTGCAATCGCCTTCTCGTTCATCAGCGTGTACACGGCCTTCACCCTTGCCATTACTCGACGACGCACCGAATACCGTCGCCAGATGAACATGGCCGACGGGCTCGCAGGCAGCCACGCCACCGACGCCATGATCAACTACGAAACCATCAAGGTGGGTACTCCTGTCCATCCCCGCATATTAATCTCGACAGCGCTCTAAGATTCCCCCCCCCCTGTAGTACTTTTGCAACGAGGCGCACGAGGGCAGGATCTACGACGAACTGCAGGGCAGGTTTGAGCGTGCCAGCATCAAGGCCTCCACGAGTCTTGCGGCGCTCAACTTCGGCCAGGTGGCCATTTTCTCCACCGGCCTGGCCGCCACGATGGCGCTGATCGCGGGCAAGATCGACCCGCAGAGTGCCACGGCGGTGGCCGAGGCCGCGCTCTCCGGCCTGACGGTGGGTGACCTGGTGCTGGTCAACGGCCTCCTCTTCCAGCTCTCGGTGCCCCTCTACTTCCTCGGCGGCGTCTACCGGGAGATCCGCCAGTCCCTCGTCGACATGGCCACCATGTTCAAGCTCATGGAGGTGAAACCGGGCATCCAGGTAGGGGTTGGGGTGGGGTGGTGGGTCTCTTGCTCTGTCTGGCCTTTTATGATCGGTTTGTTGTTGTAGTCCCTGCCGAACGCGCCGCTACTCAATGTCACCAAGGAGACGGCGAGCATTGAATTCCGCGATGTCCATTTCTCTTACCAGAAGGATGGGGACATGGTTCGCAAACTGTGTGATGGACTCTCGCTGCGAGTAAGTTTGTGCTCCTGGTGTCTTTATAAGCTGGGGTAATGGAGAAATTCAATAGTTTCATCAAAAAAAGGAAAACAGTTGATGTCTACAAAGTTTAATGGACTTGGTTCGTATAGTGTGAGTTAGTTAGCTTTTCCGACGTGTGTATTACCTCTTGTTCCGGAGAAATCGGTCAGTCTCTTCAGGTAGGCGGTTGGTAACTACAAAATTCAATTGGCCGGGGAACTGTACTATTGACTTTAAGGAGCTTTGTTCTTTGGCTTCTATTGTGGCCTCGATCTTATGCATTACGAAACAGGCTAAATTAGCACTTTCCTTAAATTCTATCGTCCAGTATCTTGACTTTTGTAGTAGCGGTGGCAGCGCGGCATTGATTAGTGTCTTTCTCGGTGACAGCGCCCAACCATCGGCGGCTTAAGATCTGGGGAGTTCGGCGGAGGCCCAACATTCGGGGGGGGGGGAGAATGGTGTGGTGGTAAAGTTTTTGCTGAAAGGCGTTTTTGATTTTCCCTTGTGCTGCTGTTCCGGCGTAATCAGATCGTTTGCTGTTATGCTGCTAATTTTTACCCACAGCCGCCTCGTAGTCTCTGGTTCATGCCATTGGCATATTTTCCCAGCTTTTGTGGGACTCTCATCCTTAGCTATTTCCAACTTCTATGACGAATTAGGCGGGGGAGTGGGTTCCAGCCGTGATCCATTCTTCCGGTTGTCATCACCTGGATAAACAACAGAGGGTTAAAACGCGTAAAGCCCTTTGACCTAAAGAAAACAGGTAGTTATTATGTAGGCTTTGTTCCGAGCACAGTGTTCATAATACTTGGTTCTACCGCCAAACGGTCAAATGCGCGTTTCTCCTTGCTCCAAGGTCGAGCCGGGCCAGCGAGTGGCCGTGGTGGGCGAGAGCGGCAGTGGCAAGTCCACCCTGGTGCGTCTCCTCTACCGATTCTACGATGCGGACTCTGGCTCCATCTTTATCGGTGGACAGAATATCCGGGAAGTCGACTTGAGTAGTCTTCGCAAAGCCATGGCAGTCATTCCTCAGGTATGCATTCAATCTCGCCGATTTCCGTGGGGTTTTCGTATGAAGGTGAATTGAGGATCTTTTGTGCCAAAAGGTCGTCTTATTGAGTACTTAAGGTGAAGCAGGGGGTTAGTTTCGGTTTTGGTAATCAACCGATCGTCGATCCCTTCCTACCTTCTCTCAACTACGAAACGACTAGTTAGACAGCAACAGCACACTGATTTATTTAACACGATTTGATTTCAGCATGTGGAACGTGTAAAGGGCGCAGTGTTTACTGGTCAAGACCACAAGTGTGAACCGTCACCCGTTTGCTCTCATCTAATTAGTGTGCGCACCATACAGCGGTCATGTATGAGCCCTAGGTAACTTAAACACTCAAGAGAGAATTGAGGACTATTATCGTTAGCGGTCCTCTCAACATCGCTACCCGATTGGGAACTTATTCCCATTTCTTGGAACGTACTTGATTTACCTCAGTTTTGCACTTACCTCTGTCTGCGTGTTGGTCGGCAGGACACGGTGCTATTCCACAACAGCCTCTTCTACAACCTGTGCTACGGGAACCTGGGGGCGAGCGAAGCTGAGGTGCACGAGGCGGCGCGGATGGCGGACTTGGAAGGCGCGATCTCGAGGATGCCTCGGGGCTACGAGACGCAGGTGGGCGAGCGCGGCCTCAAGCTGTCGGGCGGTGAGAAGCAGCGCGTCGCCATCGCCCGCGCCCTCCTCAAGCGCGCCCCGATCCTCATCTACGACGAGGCCACCTCCTCCCTCGACACCATCACCGAGAGTGTCAGTCACTCCCTCCTTCTCCTTATCCTCCTTTTCATCCCACCTCTCAAGCAGGCCTACTTCTGGGACCTAATAGTTGGCTTAGCTGACAACCACTCTCCCTAGCTTTATTGGGGCATTTCTTTAGAATGGAGCTTCTGTGAATGGGTAATGTTTAGTTTTTCATTTACCACTGCCAGGAAGAGTAGTCAATGCCCTCCCCCTCCTCCTCCGCATTCCATCTCTCTCTCTCTCTCTCTAGAAGGCCTACCTGCAAGACTCGATTAGTTAGTATCAGTTGAGACCTTTACTGAATGCATCGTCAATGGTAGGAAGTGTCATCAGCAGCTGATCACACCAATCTTCTGAGCAAGCGGTGAACGCGCTCGATTAGATTATTATAGCCGCCATGCAAAACCCATTTGAGCCGAGGAACTTGTGTGGGGTCCGCCGTGTTGAGGAGCAGATTTTCTTGGGGGTCTCCTGTGGAAGTAATGAATAAAAGTACATTGTTGATCGAATCTTTAATGTAACGTTTGTCCGCTTGTTTTGTTTATTCAAAAGTCGGACAGAATTTATGGGATGACTCAGAGAGGAGTTGTATGAAAACCAAGCATTAGAAATGTGCTAGCCTCGAGTAGTCGACAAAATACGGTAGATTAACTGAGTGGGTCCTCGCTCTGCCTCGCACAAGGGTGGAGGGAAAGAGAAGTAGGATGGGAAACAAGCAGGAGGAGCGTACTGGAGTTGTGTGGTTTAATTTTTTGTCTTCGCGCTCTGCCCTGCACAACAGAACATCCTGCGGCGCCTGACGAACGCAACGCCCGGCGTGACGTCGATAGTGATTGCCCACCGGCTGAGCACGATTGTGGACGCGGATC
Organism: Anomotaenia brevis; assembly: GCA_030710315.1. Lineage (NCBI taxonomy): Eukaryota > Metazoa > Platyhelminthes > Cestoda > Cyclophyllidea > Dilepididae > Anomotaenia > Anomotaenia brevis. The sequence goes on from JAUOZQ010000181.1 coordinate 29,529, forward strand.
GGATCTTCGTGCTGCGCAGGGGCCGCGTGGCGGAGTCGGGCACCCACTCCTCGCTGCTGGCCAACCCCGATTCCTACTACTCACAGCTCTGGCACCAACAGATGACCGGCAAGCTCAACGACGCCAATGGCGGCTGCAAGGGCACCTAGTCTTAGTGAAGTGGCTCCCTCCCTCTTCCCCCCTACCCCACTCACTTCACTAGTGAGTTTTGTGTACCTAGCTGTGTGTGTACTGCGATTCCGCAACTTTTTTTATGGAAAAAAGCGTGTGCGCGTGATGACGTAGTGGATGTGGATCGATTCGTTGGCTCTGTGACTTTGGTGGTGGGGTGTTCTGGACATAAAGCATGGGTAGTGAATTCAGTTGAATTGAGGAGTCTGGGAACTAAATTGTGCGCTATTTTGTGCATAGACTCAGGAGTTATACTCGTTGATTAATCTTAAGTGAAACAAGCAATTAGAATCTAGTTGACGAAGCAACGAATAAACGGTTCCCTGTAAAGCTTATAGCCTGGGTGGTTCAGGACTGAAGGGAGAGGAGTCAAGGAACTACAATTGAACTTATTTCTTCCACGGTTTGTCTTTCATCAGTTTGTTTCTTGACGAATGTCAAGGAAGTTGACTATTGTCTTGCCTGCTTCTGAGGCCAGAAAAGAACAAAATACCCGAGCACTGCTTATTTGTGTTTAAACTGTTCGGGGTTCTTTAGGCTTAATCGAAAAAGGTAGAAATGAGTTGAATATCATGCCTAACTATAACATCGGTCCCCTAACCTGTCTTAAACTCTACTACTTTTACAAAAAAAGTGCGACGAAGTAGTAAGGAGTGGCCTATTGATGTTTGTGGCTTAACACACTTAGTAGGAGCACGCGGCCAGTATGGCAATTGTAAGAACCGCAGGTAAGACATCGAGTGGAGCTCAGTGCCTTTTAGCTAACCGATCGTGTGTAAACTGCTCAATGCTCAGTCTTAACGGTCTTTTGCACTTACCTGCGCGTAATTGTGTACTCACGTGTGTGCTACCGCTTCTTTTGTTGCGGAAAAGTGAAACGCTGGTGGGGCATTTTGGGAAGATAAGATAGGTAGTGCAGTTGGCTGAATGGAGAAGTCTGCGCAACCCAATGAGTACTGCTAGGAGATTAAATCAAGCTTGTTTCTTGAAGACACTCGACAAACACTTCCTCCCTTCTTTTGGGCGCAATACCTCGTAGATGATTGTTAATGTCTGAAGTCCAGGGAAAGCTCCTGTACGTCACTAAAGTGAGTATCTACGAGGGTATTTATTTTGGTTGTGGACAACGCAGAAAGAAGTTTGATAAAGCTAAATAGGAACTGCAATCTTATGGAACTTTCAGTCAACTTGCTCAAACCTCGACAATGTCCTGATGCGGGTTGGGCCCCTTGAAGTTGTTATCCTTTCTGTTTTTCATCAAAGTGTCTCACCGTTCCTTCCTAGACATCAGTAGCATTGATGTTCAAGAAAGTCTATAGTATAGCACCCTCTTAATCCTCTCAACACACAGGAAACCACGGTCACCACTTTTTGAGCCGATGTTTGAGAGGATTTGAGCTTGGAGGGTGGTGCTGAAAATCCACCTGCGGGAGCCTTTGCTTTGTCTTTTGGACCCAAGACCATGCTCGTATGAAATGCAAGTTTCATCGTCGCTGGGAATCCAATGGAGTGAGGCCTATTAAGGGCAGATGCATGAGCGAGGCTTGAAGAAGCTGTACCAGCCGAGGCCATAGGGCGCCTTCCCCTTATCAAGCTGAACCGATGCTCCACGCAGCAATGGTTCATTGTGCCCTTTCAAACTGACAATTTCTTAGGGCACAGTGGGCATCCAAAGCACGTGCACCAGTCTGCTTTACAGAGCGGGTACCTCGATGTCTAATGATTGTCAACTCCATCTTTGACCACGTGTGCTTTAGACGCCATGGCCACACCGTCTGCCTTTGCAAACTCACTCCATGAGTGGCAATTATTCTCCAAACCGGGAATTCTCCCTTTTTCCACTTTAATTCCACTTAAGGTAGATGTTAAAGAGAAATCTCATCGTCGAAGTTTCTGCTGACTGGGTCACAGCAACGCATTTAGTGCCTCCCAATCCCACTGACGGCTTTCTCAGTCCCAAATTCTGATCATGAAGAGTTGAAGTTACTGTCTACGCAAGGAGACGAGGCAGCTATCCAAAGATACTTTTTGATTACATTTCTGAACAGAACAGTCGTTTCAGCCATTTTTTCTCACTATATTCCAGGTCTCCCTAAGCGAGGTTCGTCCTGAAAGTTATCGCTTCCTTCTTTGAATGCAACTTTAGACTATAATCTTTCGCAACACGCCTTCCAATACCTATTTCCAAAGCCTTGGGTGTCAAACAAAAACCGGCCTTTGATCATCTAAAAATCGCAGCTGAGAATTTCTATGATCGAAAATGTGGTCCTCCTCTAGAGTGTCTGAACAATATAGAAGCTGCATAAACCAAAAGCAAGATAAAGACTGAATTTTGTGTAAAGACGTTTTTTAATCCAAGGGGGAGGGGGTGAAGAGACAATTTTGACTGAATCAGTACAAGAAGTGCCGAAGCGACGGTCAGAACTCGAGAAGGCAGACGCGCTGGCGAACGGCGTTGTAGATGAGGGGTTGGTGGACAGGAACAAACTGGTGAGTGAGGAGCTTGATCACCTCCTGCGCCGCGATTCCGCCCATAAAGGCCGCCACCGAGTGCACCTCCCCGCCACCGAACTTGCACATTTCCTGAAAACCACCAACACCAGCATCAGCAGCAACATCAGCACTCGGACACCCTCGGCTATCAGGGCATCCCATAAGTTTTGTCCTAATTTGGAATAAATAGAACTAGTGATCAATTGTTGCGTCTACATCAGAGACTCAGTCGTCAACGTGCTTCCCCTGATTCTTTATGAATTCCTTTCATCTACTAGCAACCTCATGAATTCATTTATTATTGTCAGATTCTTTTGGTCTCGATTATTCAAAGAACCAGCTTCAACCTCATCCATTGGCATTTCAAAAACCGTTTCTTCAAAAAGATTTTGTAAAATGCGGAACATGATAGTCCTAAGAAGGAGCAAGGTCGAGAAAACAAGGTACTATGAGAGGAAATTTCTCCGATCCAAGTTCTTTAATCCTTTGTTACGTGATTACTGCTGTGCGGAGGTGGTGTCGAACTGTGCTGATGAAACACTCCCACCCCTCCTTTCGATTCAGCATTGCAACACTTTTTTTCCTCCTCAAGGTTCGGTTCAAGCGCCTCCCTAATTGCTGCTGACAGTAAATTTGAGCATTACTTATCGGTGCATTTGGTTATGACGATCCAAATTGACCATATATATCTTGGCGGCTCCATCAGATATCAGATCAAAGAATAACCTTTTTCAATTAATGAATTCTCCTTCGACCCGGCCACTGTCTACGACGCTTAACATTTCGATAATAGATCCATTTTTCGTCAGTCGCCAGTCCCAAGTCTATCCGCAAAAAAGGTGAAACTAACTGGTGAGAACGGAGAGAAGAGTAGATTTAAACTCGAGAGTTATGTTTTTTCATAATATTCTTGAGACACCCAATCCCGAAGTTTAGGAACTTTACCAAGTTGTTGAAGAAGACGATGAACAGTTGTATGGCTTGAACTTAGCTTAATTGCCAACCCCTCCTCCTCAACCAAAAAAGCAGGATAGGTTTCTTCAAGGGTTGCGGCTTCAAGAAGCAGCCCATCATCAAAATCAACCGCACAGTTCGATCCTCACTTCCGTGGGGGTGAGGTCTCCACTTTTGAATTTCGCAGAGCATCTTTTACAGCCACCTTTTATTCACAGTCACCTTCCTAAACTGAGTGAATGTTAAAAGCCGCTTCGGCGACTGCTGAGTTTCCTTCCTTGAACTCATAAAACATTATGAATCCAAATATAAATGTCGTGTTCATTTATATCAGAAAGTACAGAAAGCTCTTCAAGTATCGATTAATTTTTAAAGAGCAAAATTCGGACAGAACTTATGGGACGACCAGATAGAAACGTCTCGGCAGAGCACAACTCACGTGGACATAGTCGACGGAGACGGCGTTGGCGGCCACGCCACTGGCCATGAGCACACGCCCGACGTGGGCTCTCAGAATGGGCATGTCAAACTCCACCACGAGAGGGGAGAACTGCTTGTTCTGCTCACCGGCACCGCCACCGGGGCCTTCGTCCAGGTGCGAGCAGGCGGGCGAACCCGAGGGACTGCCGGGCCAGCGCCCCACCTCGGAGAAGAAACTTGCCGCCCCGCGCAACACAAAGTACCACAGCATCGCGTCGTTCTCGTCGTGCGACGGCAGCAGGTCTGCTCGAAGGCGGAAACAGGCAGCATAATTACTCGCAGTCACTGTATGCCAGAAGCCTCATAATTTCAAACTACCCTCGTCAAAGACCTTGACATCCTGGAGCTACCCGTTTGGGCTAATTTGGCTGATCGAATTGTGGAGATGCAAGCTCCACCGATCCCTGCTTCTCAGGTGGGGCAAGACTCCACCAACCTAACAAATTTCTACATCAAAGCCAGTTTAATGAAACTAGAGGAAATGCTGGAATGCCTAACGATTCAGCTTAGCAGGTCTAAATCCACATCTAGGAATGGCTGGTGCCACTACCACAGATATTTTGGTCCCGTGGCTCACAAATGCTCCAAGCCTTGACGATTCTCGGGAAACGAACCCACCAGAGAGTAATGGCGACGACTTTCTCTAGCCTCGAAACAAGTTGCCGCCAGTTGCTGGTCATTACATCCGGTTACAGTCCTGGGGATAAATTTGGCAGTCTCTCCAGGAAAAAGTGCTTGGAAACTACAACGTTTTGGGGATTTAAAAGAAATAGAATGGTCAATGAAGTCACACTAATTGACGCCACTAACAGCGTTTATTACAGCCTCAATCCTGCGCAACCCAGAGCCTGGGGTAAGCGAACTGATTTTATTACTATAGAGCCTGTGCAGCGACCTCCCCAGAGGCCACTTTAATTCAGTAGTCGATTAAATGGCTAGGGGGGTTTTTGAATAGTACTGGCAGCACCGTGGCGGGTAGTGCTTGCCTAGACGACAGAGCGCAAGAAAAAAGCATAGCTAAGACCAGCCGGGAGTTCGGAGTAGTCGTCGAAAAAAAGGGTTGGCAAGCATTTTGACATTTCCATGATGTATGGAGGCGGGGGAACAAATCTTGCTGCCACTGTCATTGAGGTGACTGCTTATTAGAGCCTAAAGTCGTTATTCAGAGTCTAATTACAGTGGTCCATCCGAATTCCATGTAGGCATCTAAATTCTTCAACGTAAGCCCCACCCAAAACCGCAGGACTCTGTTGTGCTGCTAACTTCTTTTAGCTATCACAGGCACGCGTATTCTCCAAATCGAGCAGGATTATTGTATTTATTTTCTTTAAGAGCAGCGTTGAGCAGCTGCCACAACCTGTTCTGCATTTTCATGGCTTGCGCCGCTGACTATCGTGACAAGCAACATTGACTACAGTCCTTATAACTCTCAAAAAAATTAGGGAAGTAATTTTACTTACGAAGATCACCAGATCGAGCCGGCGACTGCTTGAGTTCCTCCTCCAACGAACGACACTTGATGACACGCAAGTAGGCGGCGTTTCGTGCTACAATTTTGTAAACACAATCAGGATTGCAGGCCCCCAGTCGGGTTTCAATTGAACTGATAGAGAGACGGTGGATGGGCTTACCAACAAGCTTCACGTCATCCAGACTTAGTCCCTCGATCTGAAAGAGAAGGAGCCCTTAGCAGAGTCAGTACCCTGGAATTCTCTTGATAACTCAACTCGACTAGAATGACAAGGCCTACAGGCTCTACTTGAAAACGCAAGAAGTTGGATTAGAGGCGCGTGGTTAATTGGTACGCTAAGCAGTAGAAAGACGTTGCAACATCTACATGAGCAAATAATAAGAAACTGCCTTTCGATCAAATGGAGGGTCTTTTAACAGCAGGAAACGAGTAACAACATAGCAGAACAATCTACTAGGTGTCTACCTCGCTTTTAGGCACAAGTTATCACCTTCATAAAAGTCTTTGTATTATTCAGACACTCAAAAAGAGAAGCTGCATTTTAGATCATGGAATGCAGGTACTTCGAGATGGGGTAAAAATCTCATTTTCGGTGAAATTCGAAAAAAACGAAACACTGACCACTGGGACCTCAAAAATGGGTTAAACGATTGCAAGAAGACCGAGATGACATTAAGGAAAAAAACGCTTGAGAAGATTAATGACCACCTCAAAAAAAGACAAACAACAGTGCTGATCAAACTCTAATTGAAAATGGGTAGACAGAGAATAAAGGTCCACCAGATATTTACTACGTCCCTAGAAATTTCCGTCTGTGCCTCGGCAGTAACTTCAATGCTTCGTGATAGTGATTCTGAGACTGAGAAAGCTTTTTGAACAATGAGTGGCTCCCCGAAAGCGTTGCGGCGACCTGATCAACTGAATCTCCATTGAAGTGACCTCTCTCAGACATAGACATTAAACAAAATCGAGACGGGCGAAAACCGATTCTTTTACAGGTGAAAATTTCCGTCGCAGATGAAACTCGGATTTACTGCCAGTATGATCCCGTGTCCAAAAGGCAACTTTCAAAACAAATGCTCCCACGGGATCTTTAGGACGATCCACCAAGTTCAAATGGGCTCAAATTCGGTTCCAAAATGATGGCCATGGTTTTCTGGGAGCATGTATTCAGATGGCATGATTCTGATATATTATCTCCAAAATCAAGGAGTCGAAGCAGGAACTTACAGTGCTGCTGATCACTAAGAAGCAAGGCGGGAGGCTTTGATGAAAAACGGATGGGTGACCAGCATGCCTAGAACAGTCTTCGAGGTTTGCGAAAGCTGTCCTCCCTCTTCCAAAAATTCAAAGAAACTCCCGAAAGAACTCATTTTACCGACACTTGAAGAGAGAACACCGATAACGCACTTTAGAATTCTTAAGAGACGTTGGCCTCGAACTTAAAAATAACGACTCGAGACGTGCATCGACAACTACTTTGAGAAACAAAATTAACTATGTACGTCCCTTCTTAGATTAAATGTGTATACTAAAAATGGCATGAATTTTTTGATCCACACCGAGTTTGCACCATGAAGGAAAACATGTGTTAGAGCTGGACAGTGAAGCATTAAGAGAAATAATGAAACAGCACCCAAACAAAACGAATACCGTCTGCATTACCAAGCTGATGAACAAAGCATGTGGTTGAACGGTCATTACCAATAAAAAGAACAGATCCTACCCTCTGGGGCGTTCAATAAACTGACTCGTGCCCCAACGAACTCTAGGTTCTAAACGAAGTGGTCAATTGAGCCATAGGCAACTTTATAATGAAGTTCATGATCGCGAAGGTGAACAGCGAGGCTCCGAAACCTAAGTAAACTCACCTGAGACAGACGCGAGGCGAGTTGTCCAACGGCCTCCTCCGCTGACTCTCGGTAAGCCGAGAGGAGTTTCAAGTACCGCTTCGAACTGGAGGTCATATCGGGGAGGTCGCCACGCAGGGGGAGACTCCCGCCGCCCTCGTTCATCGTGAACTCCTTGAGGCCATTGGCCAGCCGCCAAAACGTCGTCATGGACAGTTTTACCAATGGGGATTCCGTCTTGCCGCGTTCTCGCATCGATTTCTCCTCGGGACTCTCGGGCGACCAACGACATCGGTCGTCGTTGAAGATCTCCTCCACCTCGGGTGGAATCTAGTGGACACAAATTAGGTAAGCAAAGCCCAAGCTCACGCGTGTTTCCCCAACGGCCGTGATCACGGCCTTGGCAGCCTCGACGAAGTTTGTGAGCTCGAAACTGGACTCAAGGACCTCCCCCTGCGATCGGAACTTTTCCATCAGCGATTCAGCAGCTATCAGAGCATGATTAAACAGAGATAAAGATAGTACCAGCATTTATCATCCTTCTAATCTCCATTTTATCCTTGTAGTCAGCTGGGAAACGACCGGTCTGGTGGAGGGTTAGAGTAGCCAAATGGAACAACTACCTGTTGCTGGAAACGAAGTACAAACTTGTACACAATAATGAGCCAGGGAACTTGAGCAAGATGGGTGGCTGGTAGGGAGTCGAGATCATTTTCTGGTTCATTGACCAACTTAACGAAGGCTGATGGGGGGTTGTCGAGTCGAAAATCTGACTTGGTTGAGTCTGGATGCGACTCGATGATGGCATGTTCCAACACGGATACGCGTAGAAATCCAATGAAACCAACACTGACACAGGCTATGATAGGAATCCGGGCCTCGGATACGATTGAGCTTATTCGAAGTAGAGGCCTAAATATCGGATATGAGTATTAAGTATCAACTTGCCCTTCTCGAATATCGGTGTAGATAATGGCATCGAAGTTAAGCAAAAAGTTCGGATCACCTTCTATGATGCTCTCGATACTTTCGACAACGTAATCACCGCAAACCTCGGTGTTCATTTCTGAAAGACGTTGGGCAACGACTTCGGCCCTGGACTAGAACATTAAATCAAAAAAATCCCACATACTTTCCCTAGGTCACCAACCGCCACAAAAAAGCTAAAGAATAATTTAAAGATTATGAACGAACTTTGAACCCAAGTCGCTTTTTGTAACGATTGCATTATCTACTATCGTAAAACCGCCGATTCCGGGTAAGACCAAATTTTTTAGAAGTTCCGATCCCACAGCACTCGAGCCTATCACGCAAACGCGTGACTTCCCCAAGGCTTCTTGGCCACGATCTCCCCATAAACGAAGCTGACGATCGTACTTTTGTTCCTTCAAATGGCGCAAGGAGTGCATCGAATAAACTGTGCAGCTGTTGGTGTAAAACTATATTGTATTTTCAGAGGTCACTTCAAGGTTATCAACATGAGCGCTCATCGACACTATGTACAATGATTTTTATTTAGTAGCCGAATTTGGCCTTGTTAATATAATAATTAAAACTTTGTAAAATTTTGATTTTGAAAAATATTAGTAGTAAGATTTCTCAAAGTCTGTGGAATGATCCTACTCTTCCTGGCATAGAAAGAAGTGTCCTGAGCAATATCGTTTGCCTAATACAATAAAAAAAGTTTTAAATAATTTGGCAGAAAGGGCGACTTTCTCACTAATGAATGCCTCGGTACTGTGAACACCACATGCTAGATGAGAGGAAAAGGAAAAGTATATGGTTTAAGATGAGGTCTGAATTTATGGACTGAATGCATTTACTGTGTTCTAAATTGCGATGAAGGTCAATATCATTTTTATAGCAAATAACACGGCATAAGCAACCAAAAGAAATACTTGTTAGCTTGTATAAATCACCTATTAGATGGGGATAAGCTTTGCTTGATTGTTACATTTAAAGCAGGCCCCTTAATCAAAATCACCTAATCCGCAGGAAATTTCTATAATTTGAGAACTTTAATTAGGCCAAAACTAAATTTTATTATGGCAAACAGGTGAGTAGATTAATTCTATTTAATATAGGGCTTCTTAAACCTGAATGGGTCTTCTTTTTCGGGGATTTGCGTTAAAATGTCATCTTATGCACGAAAAACAATTATTAAGTACATCGATTGGGTTGCCTTTATTAGCAAACCCTTACATCCTACAAACCTTACACACAGATTGGTTACCACTTTGCTGGCATTCAAATGCAATTACTATTAGCCATTTAGAAGATTTTAATGTGGGTATGGAGGCTATTTCAGATTCACCTATGGAAATCGCATCTGTTTGTAAATTTCAATAGAGGACCATGATGTAAAACACTGTAAGTCCCACTTCAGCAACATCGAGCTTTTTTGGTTTAGAATCTCATGAAAGCGCATTTATTTTTCTCCACTCAAAATAAGCCAAAGAAAATATCAGGGCTAGGCATTTTGAATCACATCTAAAATAGAACCTAATTGCCGCCCCAAAGTATGATATGAGAATAAAATAATCATATTGTTATAAGATCTTTACACATGACAGCATTAGCCTGTACAATGCGTTGTTTACACTGTCTGTAGAGGTCTCTCACTATTTGAGCTGTCGCGTTTTCGTGGTTTGTGATTTAGAATTACTTAAATGTTCCTTATTTCCTTCAAATTGATATTCGATCTCCCAAATATAACACAAGTTTCATCTTTTGTAAGTGAAATGCGTAATTTTCTCTCTAGGTCTTTTACATTCATTACCACGAATCGACGGTATTACAGCTTCCAATTTAACGCTTCCCCTTTTTTCCTAAGAATTCCTAAAATGTACCCGAAAGACCCGGATGAACCGTCCGTTTCTGACTCTTCTTCGGATTCCTCTTCTGATGCATCGGATGCTGAATCCGAGCACTCACATCAATCCGCTCAGTTTTCCGAATCGGATCCCGAGTCACTTGAACCGGACCAACTCAATGCGGTGGTGGCGGAACTTTCTCAACAGGTCTTAACCATCTCATTTTGTTTTAAACTTCTAGATTGAGGCAAATCCGTACCTATATGATGCACATGTGCGTCGGATCAAGCTTCTCAGACAGTCTATGCAATTGGAAAAACTCCGAGAAGCCCGGGAATGTATGTCCAAGTATTTTCCTATTACCCCAAGTAAGTCATAGCATTCGGATCCTGTGTGCCATCCTTATCACAGCTGATTCATGTATGTTTCTCCTGCAGAAATATGGCTTCGTCTGATTAACGCAGAAAAGGAACTACTAAAATCCGAAAATAAGAACCCAAAGGAAACCATTTACGCACTTTTCAAACGTGCCTTGGCAGACTATCAGAGTGGGTTTCTCAATTTGTGTAAAGAGTTTATGTTATTATTTTTTCTTATCTTGTGCAAGCACGTGTACCCAAGCGTAACTGTGTCCATTTTCTAGCTGTTTAACAGCCTCGTATATACTATAATCGATATTTGTTTCCTAATGTTGCTGCAGCTCTGTCTTTGCTAGAACCACAAGGTGAACCCCAAATTATGTCTACGCCTTTATTCGTGTCAAAGCTGATTCCATGTTTTACAATTAAGTCCTCTACAAGATGGACTACTACCCCGTTAAGATGGTTCCACTTCCAGAGGGAGGAGAGGAAAAGCGTAGGCGTGCACACCAGTACGTTTATTGGGAGGTCTGTGATATAGAATCAAGGGGACATGATTCACAAAATTCGACTGGCTACGGGGTGTCTGGTGGGTTTTGGAAGGTTTTGTGTGAGTAAAACATGATATCGCCTAATGTGTAGACTGCTTGGCTAGCGTCAGGCCGCCACATATTCCTATAACGTGTCATTTTTGATTTTGGGGATTTATAATTGCATGGATTGGAACAGCAGGGAGGGTAGAATTGGATCCTAATTTTGTACTAGATTCCGTGGTCGTTCATTGGGCTTCTTAATGGATCACTTCGCTAGCATCACCAACTGATCCCAAGAAAACGATATTTCAACTAAAAAAAGTGAGTTTGTCTATGTTGACGATTTTCAGCATCGCATTCGACCATTTCGTAGTTGATTTTATTTTATTTGAACAGACAGACCGGTTTGTCTGTCTGTCCAAATGGTTAGATTAACCCAACGTTGGAGGCCGATCCGAACAAGAGCAGGAAAAAATTAAGTTGTCGGAAGAACTTGCGGGGTGGTGAATGGAAAAGACGTAGCTGCTTCCATGTTTGACTTTACTGTGTTAATTTTCATTCATCAGATCATTTTTTGGGTGATTGCTGGCGAGGGTTTATCAGCTCTGCGAGACGTAGTAACCGCCACAATTGCATTGTTATGAAAATTGAGGGAAGCGGTCCGAATTCTAATGTTGTGGTTCGTAGTCGATTCTTGGGTGATTCCCTTAATGGATCAGCTTACCAACAAAAGTGAACGAGAAAGAGGACGGATTTAATCGACAAGACGTAGATATGGCGCGTGTTAATGAGGCTGATAAATCCACTATAACGTCTACAAAGCGTCTATATTTTTAAAAAAGAGTAACTTAAACGCAGGAGGGACTTTTCCCTATAAATCTTGCTGATAAAAAATGTAAATGTAGTTTTTTCTGGTGAAGCGTCTGGTGGATCGATTTTCTATTGATAACTGTCTTGATCAAAAAGCGTCTTAGTTCCCTACGAGATCAGCTTGAACATTGAAGGGACGTTTCTTCAGGCGGGCTTCTCATAGTTGACTGTGGTCGATGTTAGAAGTTGACAAGTCGCTTCACTAACCTGGACCTAAAGGGCGTGCGGGTCGTACGGTGTGCTTATGCCACCAACATTTAGCCTTTTCACCGTGCAGGTGTGCCGCTGTGGATGGAGTGGTGCCAGAACGCCATCGGGCTCTCCTACGTCGCCGGCGAGGTACAGGAGACCCGCGACATCTTCGAGGCCGCTCTGGCCGCCCAGGGCCTCAACTTCGCCAAGGGCACTCTCCTCTTCGAGGTCTATCGCGAGCTGGAGAACCTCCACCTCGCTCGTCTCGCAGAGGCCGCCGGTGATTCCGTAGTAAGTGTCTCCCATGCTTTGTCTCTCTCATTGCTCCAGCAGGCTCTAATCGTCTTGTTTCGCTCCCTCCAGGAGTCGCCAGAAGTGGCTGAGCAGCTGAAGCGGATCGACAGCCTCTTCCGCCGCCAGTTATCCGTGCCGGACGCCGACTTGGACATGACGCTGAGCGAGTATACCGCCTTCCTCACCAACCACGCCGCTGTCTTGGGGCACGATAGTCCCTCGGAGGCCTGTCTGGCCGCGCACCGCTCAGCCCAGGCAAAGTGGTGCGCAGTCGAGCAGTTTGAGGAGGCCGTCGCCTCGAAACCCCATGGCGACGAGGCTCAGCTCTTCGCCGCCTGGGAGCCCTACCTAGCCTGGGCGGTGGAGCAGGCCTCGCGGCGCGGCACCAAGGCCAATGTGACAGCTGAGGCAGCCCCGGTGACCCTCACACCGCCGGAAGTGTTGTGTCTCTTCGAGCGCGCCATCGCGGACTGTTGCCTCCAGCTGCCCGTGTGGCTCAAGGCGGCAGACTACCTGGAGGCCCATGTGGCCGCGGATAGGGAACGGCTAGTGGCGACGCTGGCGCGGGCGGTGAGGAACATCCAGTGGAGCAGTGAGCTCTGGTGCCGCTATGCCGCTGTGTGCGAGGCCCGCGCCTGGGAGCAGGCCGCCAACGGGAGTGCAGAGACGAGTGGCGAAAGCAATGCAGCTGGTGACTCGGTCAGCTACGTGCTTTCCCGCGAGCTGGATCCTGTTATGGGTAAGTTAACTGGTGCCCCTTTGGTCACTGTGGATCTAGGATGTCTATTCTAACCAACTTTATCGCACCTCGTAGCCTAGGTTAATGGAAGTGTGATGGTATGGAAACCTGTCTTTGTCGCTGTCTCTTAACACGGGGAGTGGTAAAAACTATAGTCTCTGTTGCAAATAGGATACTGCAGGCCTCCAGGACGATATAAGTACTATTAAATGAGCATGTTTTCTGAATGGGAAGTGGGAGCTACGCATCAGAGAAGCAGTGGGTTTTTAATTTAGAAAGGGGCTTTGTTTTGCATTTTGAACTAAAATCGAAAGTCCCAATTCGTTAATCGAAATCATGGACTTCCGTCTTTGAAAAACTGCTTAGTTGGGAGTTCGTGAAACGATGAATTGTGTAGATACATACTCTTTGATTCACCATTCTATTACACTTCAATCCAGGTAGGTAAAGAAATAGGGATGTTAAGTTTACTTGAACACTAAGCTTGACCGATAGGTAAATCTCTCTTATAAATATCGTTTGTAAATTACGAGAGGACCATTTCAACACAACATCGTTAGGAGTACGGCAGCTTGTTTTCGGAGTGCGTATCCAGTATGTATACGTTGTGACGACAAGAAGCTATACCCAGGACGTTTAGTGGATAGGCTCTTTCGAGAGACTGCCGCGTTAGTCTATCCTCGAACTGCACGTTTGATGATCTCTGCTGATTGGGCGACGAAGAGAATGAGTCACGTGGTTCGGAGCAATGTCTTTCCGGTGGTTCCAGTAAACTGTTCATATCTGTTTTGCCTCTCCCTTTTGCAGAGATATTCGAGGAGGCCGTGAAGTACAGCTATCCCTCGGGGCCCGAGCTTACCGCTGTGTGGACGGCCTACTGCGACTTCTTACTGCGGGTCCATCAACACTCCAATGACGCGGCTCTAAAAGGTACATCGGCTTTTTGTGCATGCTGGGTATTCGGAGTGAATTCTGAATAGAGAAAAGCACTGGTTTGTAACCACTCAATGTAATTCATTTCGGTGATAGTCGGAAGTCGAAGTAACCTCTAGTGGCGTCTTTTACAGCCTCGATCTAGTTATTCTCCCTCTCCAGGTCTCCTTGATGAATGCAGATCTAATTTTGATGGCTCAGAATAAACTCTTAAACTTCAACTTGCTGACATTGTCTTTCATCCCTAGAGCGAAGCTGCCAAATGCTGAGGAGCGCATTCAAGCGAGGCCAAAAGCACATCACATCCGGTGGGTTTCCCTTTACAACTCCCCTTCCCCCCATCTAATCATCATCCTTTAATTCATCTTTCCTGTCCTTGCAGCCTTTCCAGATCCAGCACACCACGACTTTTCGCTCTACACCTACTGGGCTTTTGTTGAGGTAGGCATTGTGACCCGCACAAACTTATTTATACTTGTGCCTCTAATGCGTGTAGGCTTTTTTCTTGGCTACAGGCGAGGTATTTGGGCAACAGAGGCGCAGCCAACGACTTATGGAAGGAGATGCTCAAGGTCGGTCGCAACGGCAATAACGCCGCCTTCTGGATCAGCTACCTTGCCTTTCTCAAGTGAGTGTGGTCCCTCACTAGCTCTTTCTGCCTGTCTTTTCTAGGGGTAAATGTGTTTGAGCCCGTAGTTGGCAAGAAATTTGAGCATAAATTAGTGTTGTTCAATTCCTCCTCCTCCACCTTTTCTGACTCGTGAACATTAACAACGGCATTCGCTTAAGCATCCCCCTGAAGTAACTGAGGATATCGTCACTGTGCCTGAAACTTTAACAACCGACCATTGGATTTAATTTGGCACTGACCACTTCATTGCCATCCTGAGTAGGGTAAATGGACCATTATAGTGAGTGGTCAGGTCTGTTCTTATAAACCTACCCTCCAAACCTCTTTGTTTTACTGTTGGTAGGCACTTTTCTCGTAACTTTTATTTCACCACACACCGAACGAAAGACCTACAGTGTAGGGCCTGATTTACGGGTGTGAAAGTATTTTCCACTGGCACTGGGGTATACGTAGGATTTGGTTGTGTTCGCATCTGGTTTAGTGAAGCTCAGTTAAAGCGCTTGTGCAGCTTCAATATCTTGACATTAGTCGATTCCTTAGTCTTGCAAATGACCACGGCTGTAGTCTCAATCCACGCTTTTGGTACTCTGGGCAATATTTCCAACACTGCCTATGTTCCCGTCTTGTCGCTGTCATTGTAGGGAGCATGACGAGCCGGAGACTCTGGTGCGCGTGGCGGCGATGGCGGTGAACTCGGTGACGGGGGAGCACGCGGAGTCCGTCTTCGCCTCGGCCCGCCGCTGCCTCGCCGAACGCGCCGTCGACATCCGGCGTCTGCGTGAGTTCGACCTCAAGGTCACCCAGCGCCGCGCGCGTCTTGCTGCCATGGGCGCCGGTGCTGGCGGCAAGTCCGAGGCAAAACAGGTGGGCTTATTACGTATCGAGTCGTTGCTCACAGAAAGCTGACTGGCGTGGATGGCATTTAGCTGTTGGTCCTGGAGACAAATCAGTAAAATAGCCTGGATGCGACGTAACGTGGTGTCACAGCTGCGCTCTCTCTCTGCGTCTGATTCTTCGGGTGTCGCTAAGCTAGGGCTCTGGGGTGCGCCAATCTGAACTTGGAGAAGAGACTCAGAGCGGTAGCTCAGTAGGCAGTCGCGAATGGATGCTGCGGAGACGTGGATTTCAATTCTATGTACTCGATTGTGCGCTCCGTTGTCTGATTTGACCCTGCGTGCAAGTGTATACTTCCTACGGTTAATGAAATGAACAGGCTTAGGAGGATTGCTCACGTGGAGCCTAGCGAGACGGCTAACCGTGACAGTTGCTCTGCGGAGTCATGTTATATGTCTTACTGTCACCGACTTTGGCTAGTTCGATATATCGAGCAATGCCATTCATCCTCTGAGTTGGTGAAAGCTGGTGTGGTCAGGGCTTCTGAAATGCATGTGGCCAACGATGAGGCCAAAGCCCTGCGGACATCGGTTAAATGCTCCGTTAGCAAGCTAGACAGCTGCAAGTGCTGTAAGAAAATCTCAGCTCAGAAGGGCACAGTGAGCCAGCATTGTATTTATCATAGATGCGGCTTGGTAAGAGGATGGATTATGAATGAAGACTTCATATACGTTCGAATCAAGTTTGGCAGAAGGCCCCGGTACCAGGCTTAAGCGAGTGCCTTTGAGTTGGTGCAGTAGGCCTCACCCCTCGAACCTTTGTCTGGGAAGAAAGGTCTCATACGTATTCATCACTATGACAAACCTCGGAGGTTAAGAATTGAAACGTCGTTGATGGGGGTCCCCTGCGAGTGTGCCTGTGGAATTCATTTGTTCTGGACAGTCTGATGCCAAATGGAATCATTGGTATGTTGAAGCGAGGGAACCAGTTTAATGAGCTGGTCCCAATGTGTGGTTCCCCCTTGACGACTTCTAGCACGGCAACTGGATTCTTTGAATGATGAGTAATCGCATGCTCTTTTCTTATTTTCTACGTAGACCACCAAACAAGGCAAGCGAAAGGCAGAAGAGCACCAAACGACCCCCACTCTGGACAGACACCTCAGAAGCGCCAAAAGGTGAACTCCTACTTTCCTATTCCAATTTAGTTTGGCATCAAATTGTTCTGCTTTATTTAATGAGTTTAAAATTTCGGTCATTGTAGGCCCTTTAACACGTCGACTTTATCTATTCCAAGAAAATATCCCTTTAGTTAATCCACCTACTCGTAGGAATGAGTAATATTCTATCACATCGATCCACAACACAGGGATTTCGCCTTGGTGACCCAGTGAAAATATTGCTCATTCCCTATTGAATAGATCTTTAGAAACAGTTTCAGTTCTGATCACTTACAAATAACCTCTTAGAAGTTGCACTGTTTATCCAGTCGAAGCAAATGAAGATTTAGTCTATACCCACTACTTAGTATTTTACCACTTTGGGCGTCATACGTGCATTGACCACTCGAAAATATAGTCTCTTTTTGAGCTCTATAAGCATGTCAAATTGCGCAAGGTCCTGCTGTTGTAGTATTTGCCAACTTTAATTAACCTTTTAAATGTTTTATGTTATGTTTATTTGCCTGTTGGAAAAAACAACCTGATAATTATTCATTGTCTACTTCCATAAATGAGCAGTATCTCGCTAAAGCGTATCATCGCCTTGTTTAGGTTGAGGAAGACCAAGCCCAGCCATCAGAAGGCAAGGTTCAACAGCAGAAGGCAAAGGCGATGGGTCCGGGGAAGTGGGCGAAGGAGAACGACGGGGAGGCAGCCGAAAGCCGGCCCAAACACGGCGAGACGGTGACCCACGACCCCTCGAAGGACGATCGCACCGTCTTCGTCAGCAACTTGCCCTTCGCCACAACTGAGGACGACCTTAAGGCCATATTCACTAAGGTTAGTCCAGGCCTGAGGGTTTTTTCCTTTGTACCTAAGTTTACGAGAAGGTTTGGGTTTGCGTCGCAATCGAAAAGTAACGACCAACGCGCATTGTAGTCTAGGGCTTAGAACGAGTGGTGTTGGAGTCATTGTTAAAGTTCTTTATCCAGTTAGGATTAGTCAATTCGTCGTTAATTAAGGTGTCTGTCTAGCTTGGGAAGATGGGTCCATATAGTTGCAATTCAAACGCCCACACTTCTAGGTCGTATTGGTGGCTATTAGAGCGTTTGGACATGCATCGCTCTCATTCGCATTCACCAGAAGTTGCTGCAATGTACGTTGTCGCAGTAGGTGAGACATGTTGGCTCAATCCTGACGTCTCTTCACTTCCTAACCCCTCACCTGCAGTGCGGCCAAGTGACCTCAGTGCGCCTGGCGCGCGACTACGCGGGCAAATCGAAGGGCTTCGGCTACGTGGAGTTCGCCGCCCCCGCCGAAGCCGCCTCCGCCCTCGAGATGGACCGCTTCCCGATCGATACCGGTGGCCGCAGCGGCGTCGGTGGGCTCGGCGGTCGCCCAATGTTCGTCTCGGTGTGCGATACCTCGCGCAGCAAGGCGGCCGGCTTTCACTACGCCGTCGGGGTGCCGGAGCCCAACAAGCTCTTCGTGAAGAACCTTGACAAGACGGTCACTCAGGAGGCTCTCAAGGTCTTCTTCTCCAAGGTACTGCCTCGATTGAGCTTGTTGTACTCTATGTTTTTGTAACTCCAAAGGGATATATTCACCGGCACAAGAAAGGAACATTGGTGGGATGGGGACTTTACTTTAGTTGAACCAAAACGGATTGTCCAGGGAACGAGAGTTCATGCGCTTACTGACGTATACCTGATTATAATAATGCCTCGGATGTCGTGATAGATAAGTTCCGAGACGGCTAAGTAGGGACACGAATTAGCGATATGCATCTAGTGTGTATTTGTACCCTGACGTGACTGTCACCCAAGAAAGACGCCGGTCCTGGAGTGTTTATTTGGAGGGTGTGTGCAGGTTCATGATGATTTGGTTGGCCTGATTCATCGATAAACAGACTTGATCAATTGGAACATGTTCAGGGCCCTCAGTGCAAGGGCTGATTCAGGTGCTCCTATTCAGTGGTGCGATGGTCCAGGGCCTTTGTAGAAGCTAACGCGGTAACCAATGTCTGAGACTATGAGACACTAGGTTGGTCATGTGCCTGTCAGTTAGCTATGAGGCTTTGACCTTTTGTTGGACCCTAACGGGCTCAGGAAGCGAATTTGAGGACTTCATAGTTGAGGTCTTCCTACTTAAAACTGTCTTCAATTCACAAAAGGTAGGAGAACGCAGAAGTTTACAGTAATGCCTCCTTTATCGCGGTAGGTAGGTCCCGAAGCTTCGAAGTAGGGATACTGTTTTACCGTATAAATGCAGTGTATGTCTGAACTTTTATAATCCTCACTATTAAAACGCACCACCCTTTAAGGTGCTGTTCGCTATTTCTGAAACAACAGGACATCTGCCATAGGGGACTTGCGAAGTAACGAGAGTTAATTGGAGTAAGGTAGGTGTGCTTTTCTGCATGAAGGACAGAGCACTCCTTCTGAAGTGGTAATCGGTTGGGAACATTCTAGAAACTTGCTCACTAGCCTATGTTTTTCATCCGTGTCGTGTTTGATTATCGGCCTGCTAGTTAGGCAATGAAGAAAAACCAAAACCTGATAAGCGATTGTATTCTGGCCTTTGTTGAGGCCCAAACACGTGTGTCTCGCCAGGTTCAAAGGAACCTCGGGCTGAACCTAACGAGGTTAAATTCGTTGGAGCTCAAGAAACTCGGTCTATTTAGTTGACCCACACATTACACCACTCGATTTCGGCGGTGTTTGGAGCCTTGATGGGTGATAATTTGTACAACTTCGTAGTTGGGTTTTGATTTTCTTCTAAAAGCGCATGTTAGACCTACTGGGGTTTAATTAGCGAAAGAGTGGAGCATTTTACGGATTCGTAGAGACGGTGATTTGCTTCCCTGTCCTTTGAAAAAAGTGGCTGGACATTTTGAGGATTTCCTCTGGTTTTGGGAAAAGCAATATGAAAAAGGGTAATGGAGTCAAATTGAGTGAGGGAGCACTTCCCATCGAAATTCTCAAAGTATGCGCTAGTGCATTGTCATGATAAGATGGGACTCCGCTATGAAGTCTCGATTCACAAACTGACGATGTAGGGAGGAGCACGGATTTAGTTACATGTATATAATTTTGACAAGTTTTGGAAACTGCACGATGACAAGGCTTTAGGATCGCCAGTTCTCTGTGCCACAACAAGGCTCATTGAACACAAAGCGGGATAAGGGAGCGCACAGGCTTATTTGGTCAGCCACAGTTAAAGCTTTGAGGCCGACTGGGTAGGTGTGCGTCTCCGCGCGAGGCCTGTGTTGGCGAGTATCCAGTGTATGCCTGTTATATGTAGCCATTATTAACGGTGCTTTCTAATCAAAACACTGATTGGGTGAGGGAATTCAGGAAACTGGTGACGATTGGAATTACTGTCAACCAAGGTGATCAATCTATTTGCAGGCAAGGGGAGATGGGGTCGTTGATGACAATACAAATCCCCAGGCGTTCCCATTTAAACTTTTCGCAAGTGAGGAACGCAGGCTGAATTGGGTTGCACTAGAAGTAGGAATGATTCCATAGTCTTGTTGCTGATTGGGTGAATTTCGGAATATCATCTTAGCGCTCGTGACGTTGTGCGTGTGACAGCCAGCAATGAGGCTCGGGCTTTTCCTGAGACTCTCCTACCTCGTCTTCTGGCGTCGTTACCACTTTTCCCTGTGCGTGCATCATCTTGTCCTTGTTTCAGCACGGTGAAGTAAAGAGCGTGCGCCTGGTCACCTTCCGCAACGGGGCGCCGAAGGGCCACGCCTACGTGGAGTTCGCGGACGAGGACGCGGCCAGTCGCGCTCTGGTCGCCACGGACGGCGTCATGATCGGTTCGAAGCCCATCCAGGTCGCCATCAGCAACCCGCCGCCGCGCCCCGCCCCCGGCTCAACCAATCAGCGCGGACCTGCCGCCGCCGCCGCTCATCCCCCTGCCCTGAAGCCCACGTGAGTGCCGGTCCTTCCATCTACTCTTCTCTCGTAGTCTGCGCTAACATGCATTCTGATGTATAGTCGGCAAGTCCTGAGCTGCTGTTGCAGAAAGTTAGTAATTGCCTAAAATGTCCCCTACGCGTGAACTCGAATGCAGAACCAGTGGACAGAGTAATTTACAGAGTTGTTTCATCAGTTAATTCGTAATTGTAGATTTGTATTTTATTCAACAGATTTGAACAGGTCTGCTCATTTAAATTGCACCCTTCTGTCTCTTTGGCGTTACTGTTTGCCCTATTTTGTGATTACGATTCCTCCCATCTATTCCTCTCGTAGCCAGTGAGGGGAGGGGGAGAGGGGTTCAAATGGGTTCCAATGTAAAGCTGCCGGTCCCAAGGGAGCTATTGTCGAAAGCTACCAGCTCACCCCATAAACTCTGTCCAAGTTTTACCTTTTTGTATTGCACGAAAGTTAGTGTTTTATAATGTTTAATGAGGCGGAGCATTAAGTGTTGTGTTTAGGCGTAGTTAAACCTATTTAATTTTGTTCAAAAACAAGAAAATGCATAGTTGCATGGTTAAAACCCTTCTAACCAGGAAGTACCTAAGGTTCGTTTGAGGCGCATAGTCCTTAAAGAAGCTATGGGCTCTATGTTGTATGTCTTATCGCCGACAGTCCCTGTATCTATCTGGAGCCAATAGAATGGCTTACCCATTAGGAGTAAGGAGTAATTTTCAAATGTTGATTATCATTCATCGAGAATTAGTAATATCTACATTACACCATTTATGAATTAAGCAGTGGTTTTCATTATGAAAAAAGACGTTAGTTTCAATATCTTTGTGTCAGATTTTCTGAAGACTCCAAAAGAGTGCTGGTGTTAGCCACTGTGTAGAGTTCGTTTTGGAGGTATTCTTTCCTAAGTGGTTTTCGTTTGGGAGGGAAAAGGTCACCGAAAGATGGGGTTTACGGTGTGGTTTTCGAGATTAAAGAGGCATTTGGTTAGAGGCTCAGGAGCGTCTATCTGCCAACTCTCTCTCACAAGGAGCAGTGCTGAATCGTCCTCATCGAGTTTTGATTGGTCTCCCCTGCAGACGAACAAAGGCGCAGTCGCAACTGGCCTTCATGCCGCGCGCCATCCATCGAACTGCAGGAGGAGGAGGAGGAGGAGGGGGGGGTGGTGGTGGTGGTGGATCCAACGCCTGCGTGGAAAAGCAGCCACCACCAGCGCCATCTCAACCACAAGCAGCATCGTCGTTGTCGGACCAGAATTCCGTCTCCACCGCGGTCCCGAAGAGCAACGAGGACTTTCGCAGAATGTTCCTCAAATGAGTGGGTGTGTTTGTATCAAGTCCATGGCTTTAATCACAAATGGAATTCACTAAAAAGACAATTTTCTGCTACTCTATTTGGCTTAATTTCCATTATTCGCTATTGTGGGGGAATTGAGGTGGCCCTTACTGTAGACTTTTACAGCACTTTTTATCTGAATCTCTACCTTCGGCTGGTCTGGACTTACTGTAGGCAATAATTTTTATGTCTAAGACATAATAAAAGGAGATTTTTTGCAACTAAGTTGGCGCCAGTAGGTCTGATTTCTCTTGGACAAGCCACTGTGCCAGGAGACATTCCTAGAAAATGTGTTACTCAACACAGTGATAGTCGCCGTTCACTGTATTTCTAATTGCGGTAAGCAATTGTTTATTTGTTTAAGCAAATTAAATCAACCCAGAACTCTGGACTGGGTGTTCAATAGGCTTTAAGTTAAGGGTAATCGATTTCATGCAGGAATCTCTATTGTACACACCCTATAACAGAGAATCTAATATTCCCATCATGGAAAACTGGCGATTCCTATTTTTCAAATTTGAACGGAGTTTAGCACATTTTTAAGGCCTTGAAAAAGTCTTAAGGAGCTCGTGCTCTGAAGACTGCAGTCTACAAGCGAGTGCAGTTATTCAAAGAATAGACAACTTTGAAAATGACCCTTACGAGATTGCTCAAAATTCAATTGAAAAAAAAAAATTTATTTCATCATGATCGTATAATGCGGCTGAGGAATAAAGTTAGCGCAACGGGTTGGCTTCAAATTTTCGCGTAACATGGATATAAAGAGGAAGATCAATTTCTGCTCTTTGAAGTTGAAGTTGCCCTCCCACTCAGCATCGAACCACTCAATTAGATTCACACCTCCACCGCAACAATTCTGTATCTCCAACTTTTTCGTGTACATTTCTTGGACGAGCGAATGTATTTCTCTGATTTTGAAGGATTCATTGAGGTTCGGACCAAAATCCTCCCGTCCTAAATCCAGCTTAATCGACTTGCAATCACCATCAGGCTCCGTTTCCATTTTCTGTAATGTACACTCTGTAACATACATGTCGCATTGAGAATGGAGCATAATCATATCATTCGGATGATGGCCACTGAAAATCATCAGGATAAAGTCATTCTCATCCATGCTGAATCAGCTTGATTGCAGTCGTCCAATATTGCTATCAGCAGGTACTTGATGAATGCAGTATGCTTAAATAATTTTAAGGGAGATGCGCGAAAATAAAGACCGGATTTAAAAATGCACAATCAAGAGCTGCTTTAGAAAATCTAAGTCGAAGCTGTTAAAAGGATTGAATTGATTTTACTATCCATCCTTAATGAAGTGACTCGTTGCGGAGTCAGGTCCTTTTTTATCAACCCAAATGGTGCCTACGCATTCTCATTGTCTGTTAATAAGGAAATCTGTGTGAGGCAACTTTTAGGCAATGATTCAGTAAGTACCAGATGCATCTTATTTTATGGAGGAAGTAGCAGGCGTCAGCTTAGCCTTGATTTTTGA
Source organism: Anomotaenia brevis (assembly GCA_030710315.1). Lineage (NCBI taxonomy): Eukaryota > Metazoa > Platyhelminthes > Cestoda > Cyclophyllidea > Dilepididae > Anomotaenia > Anomotaenia brevis. The sequence goes on from JAUOZQ010000181.1 coordinate 53,070, forward strand.
AAAGATGTTTCCTTCATCGAGAAATCATTCTTTAACAGAATTTTGGGGTTTACTCAAGCTACAAACTACTCTGGGAATCTCAAGCTTCGATGTCGTTAGCAATTTGTGCCTCGGCCAACAAACTGAATTTTTTTCCTTTTTCAAAAGCGTTTAATCACAGTTTTGTGGAAATTTTCTTCTGCCTTTATTTTTACGATAATTAGTAAATTGGCATGGCGATTTCAAGGTATTAACAACATAAATGGGAAACTTGACCTTTGCGACATGTATTACAGTCGAAGATCTTTTTGAGTGCCATCTGATTCGTGGTAGAGGCTTATCTTTTAAATACACATGACATGGACCGAATTCTGATGCAAACAGGGTCGTCCAACGTCTGGAGACTTTCAGAAGATATTCTTTATCTTGTATCGTGTATATATGTAGAAATGTACAATTCTTTTTACCAATATTCAGGAATGACTCATTGTGGATCTTTAAATTCATGAAGTTAATTTCTTAAGACCTTAAATTCCTGCTGGTTTGGTCACTCATAAAGACATTGGAGAATTTCACTTAATTGTGAGCAAATTCTTTTGAAAAAACAAGCAAAATTATCCTTCGGATTGATCGGAGCACAAACTGCTATTGATTTCGAAGCTTCACATTCCCAGAATAGTTTCTGTATGAAGGACTGATTTTTCATTTGAAAATTTTCTCGAAAATTCAATGCTTATTTGGCATGTACTTCTTACTTCATAAGAAGTTGCAATTGCTGCTACCTGAATCAGCGCTTGAAAGTTGCATAACTCTAGAGATTCCCTAATTAACTGACAGCTGGAATGTGTGGGCTTTCTAGGGGTTTGAAAAAAAGGATTATTGCTAGCCCCTTAGTCAACCACAAAATCAAGGGTTAAACTTAAATTAGATTTATTTCTATGGATACCGAAAACGATTTTACAAATAATACTTCTCTTTTCTCAATTTCTAAAGTGTGTTAATACGAAACGTGATTGTTCCTTTAAAATTTTTATCATACCTGTGATAAAACGATATTGGATAAGTATGATCAACTTGATTTAGTAGGGAAGAGACTAGGGGAAGTCACTATTAGCCACTGGGCCTGTATTCCAATGCCCTAGTTAATCAAGTAGAGATTGCAAGCAGACATTGGGAAGATCGGTCCACCTCCCAAAGTTAATTGTGAAATGGGCTGGATTGAGGCGGTTATTGTAAGTAAACTTTAGAAATCGACTAGTTTCCGTATGGGTTGAAATCCTTTTCTAGCTAAAAAATGTTTTATAGGTGTTTTTTATTCAGTAGAGAAATATGCTCCTGTCTACTTCACCTCTTGCACCCTACAGACTAAGAAGACTCGTTTCAGTTCTTTTGTGACTTTCTCGTGGGGTCATACCCTTATAAAAGGCTATTTAATCAACTTAAGCTCAGATGGCAATGCTCTCAATCCATGAAAGCATTTGTTAATCGATATGGTAAATGTCTGTTTGAAAGGCCATGTGTCATTCCTGTCATCGACAGGGTTTAAGGTGACCAGTGGATGATATGGCGAATTTTCGAGCTCCTCAGCTTGAACGTCAAGATGTTTGTGGTCATATGTTAATTGCTTTCTTCGAGAATGGAGTAGATAAACATTTAGTATTCTGAGGATTCATCAATTTTACTAATTACGAGAGAGCATGTGACCACATTTGGTACTACAATGGTCTGCTACCGAAACTGTGGATAACGTCTGAAAATGGTAAACAAAATTCTTAGGAGAGAGAAAAGGCTCAAAACCTTTCCTTCCCGTGGATCGAAGTCGAAACTCATATTGATTTCGAAACTCGCTATTCCAGATATGTTTTTGTTTGGTGAAATCCAAAAAGCCAATTTCACGGAAGACAATCTCAATGAGGTTAGTCCAAAGCATTTTTTGCCATAACTCAAGGCCGAGTTACCGTGTGCTTCTTCCTTCATGAAAAAAGGTGTCTACATCTCAATCGGCTTTCAAGATTACCATCATCAGCTGATAGTGATTATCTTTTTCTCTTATTAATTAACATTCAGATGGCGTAGGTTGATGAAAATAACGCCACATGGTTCCTCAGTGAATCATTAACCAAAGAATGGACCCAAAATATGGCTTACTCAAAGGGTATTCGAAACAGATTTCGCAAAAGTATACTGAAATATTTGTTTTTCGAAGTATAGCCAATGTGAAAAGTACACAAACCTTCCTGCTTTAAAAGTTTTCAATTATCTGTATTGATCAAGTGGTCACTGGCAACTAGTTTTGATGGTTACGATCAACCTGATTTATCATCACTGAGGAGACAAGCTTTTATTATAATTAATTGAGCTGGACATCACTGAGCACTGAAAAAACCAAGAGAATTGACTCTTAGAAGAAAGCATCGTAAAAAGATACGATCTCAAAAGTCATTCTTCATATGACTGCCACTTATAAACTTTTAAAGGAGGTGTGGTGTGCGTAAACATCCTTCACAGAACCGGCAAAAACAACCACGTATTTTTATGAAAAACTTATTCACAAGACATAGGAATATCTTTCAACAGAGAAAAGTACAAAGTAGGCGTTGTTAAGAAATGGGCAGAAGTGGCCTATCGAAGCAGAGGTATTTGCGATCCACGAATTCCCGGGGGTCTAATCGATTGAGACTCACGTTTCCCGCATTCAGGTTGTAAAGGTAGCCACAGAGTCTGCAATCGGCTCTATCGCCGTTCTATATTTGGAAGCAGGCAGAATCAAGGAAAATCCAGTTCATCAAAGTCCTTTCCACATTGAAGCAGTGCACACTTACGAAGATCCGCCCGTGATCTTTCCAGGCGAAGTAGGTTGCGTAGGCCGTGTCGTTTCCATCCAAGTAGAGCAGGTAGTCGGTGAGATTTTTGATCGTCGCAAAGTCGTCCACGTTAATGTAGGAATTCGGTGGCAGCACGCGCTCATAGTCTTCCTTGTAGGCACCCATTACGATTGGGACCATGCCGTTACTACAAGTTGACATCACGAGCGGTTATTATTAATGACCGGTCGATGATTCACGACCAATAGATCGGAGCTGAAGATAATGCTTTGTAGTACCATTTGCAAAAATACCAATTTCTTGTCTCCCTAAGTCAATTTACTCCTGACATTTGAAGCCTTTTGAGGAATAAACCCCTAATGGTAGGTGTCATCATCATCCCAGGGTTAGCTGGCCCCAGAGGGAACAGTTAAACATCCCTTGAAGACCACTCTTGTCAACGATGGTTGCTTGTTGAAGGGTACCATGGAGATAGAGTAGCTGGATAAATCACTGGAAACACCTAACATTTCACCATCATAATCTTTCAACTTGTCTTATTAAAGTGTTCTCTTTATTATTATGTTATTTGATTCTTATTAAAAATACCTCCTATTTAAGTAGTCATAACCCTAATAAAAGTGGCTCCCTCTAAGACTTTCAAAGACAGCAAATAGTATTTATAGTCCATTTTAGAGATTCAAGTTAGAAGTCGATTTCCACCGTCTCTAAAAGAACCGGATGAGGGTGTTTTAACTGAGGAATGGGCTGAACTTCCTTTGGAACCAACAATTCACAATTTGTACAAATCAATACCTCGGGGAGTTGCGGTTGTAGTTGTCACAAAAGGTAGACTGGCACCATATTAAAGTGTCTCCACTATCTTATCCACAACTGTAATCTCATAGACATGACATCAATCTCGTTCTTTGGGTTTTCACGTTCCCATCAACCTAATCAGACGGCAACACTTATTGTTGGCCGGTGGAAGACCCCGAGAGGCTTCCACCTTCAATCTTAGTGCACTGATTCACCCCTCGAAGTACCATGGTTCGATGAATCGATCGCAACGGTGGGCAGTGACACGTACCTGAGGGCATTCACCGTGGCCTTCTCTGTGATGTACTCCCTGCAGTTGGAGTTCTCGAATGCCAGGTAGAACTTGTACATGGAGGAGAGCCACGCAAACGAGTCATTCTTCCTCCTCAGTGGCTCCCCACTACCCCCGTACACATCCACCTGGACAGAAGCAAGGGGGTCGGTTAAGGTCATGTTATAGTAGAAGGACAGAACGAACAAGAGGAAATGGTATACATTTAACGTGGGATTACGTGAAATGACTGTGGGCTAGAGAATGGAATCGATTTTTGCGCTTGCTCGATAAAAGTGGTCGGCCCAGTTATTTTTTCCAGCAGCAACAAGCTGAGTGTACTGGTGATCGGTGGTTGAGGTTTCGTGAATCATTCTTTTACTTCTGCCTTCTTCCACTAGACTCAGTATATTCCATTCGTCATAATTTGATCAGATTTATTAGACTAGACTAATACGACTTACAGGGGATGGACATAATATTGGAAAAACCTAACATTTTGGCATCATAGTCCTTTAACATGTTATAAACAGTCAAAACATGAAAGGTTCTTTTAGGTTTTCGTTTATAAGTTCATCAACATTATGATGATGTGGTTTAAGAGCTGTTTCTGGAGGGGAACGCCGCCATCTTTCACGCTTTGAAACACCGTTTCGTGAATACAGTTTGTAGTTTGTTTTCAGCATCTCGCGGGTATAGTTGGTGGAAATAACAGCATTTTATTATTTTCTAGGAGTGGGAGAACGAATTACCATATGAATAGTATAGTGGGGTATAAGGGAATAAGGTGACTTGTCACCGAATTTGAACCTTATGCATGACTGCATCAAAGAAACCAGTAGATCTAGGACTCTGAGGGATTCAAGAGTGGAATTTGGGTTGGCGAAGGAGCGCTTCCACACAACATGCATATCTGAAACAACTCTTGGCATTTCAACCCACTCTATAGCTCTACTCAATGCCTAATAGGGAAAAAAGTTATAAGAGAATAAAAAGCAGGCTTACAGAGTAGAAGAATGCAACCATGCAATTTGAACCAACCTTAATAAAAGATGAGATTGCATCGGCGAAAACATTTCTGTTGTTCATTGGCCGTGAATTAGATACGACCCAGGCGATCAGTTTCGTTCGATTTGCATGGAAGGAGGGCAAGAGGTGCCTACTGTCACGGGTCTTAATTTCAGCCAGTTCCTCCTCGGAAAATCGATATTGTGGCCTGTCAAATCGCACGAAGCTCTCATACAGCCAAGGAACCGGTGACACTGAGCGGTAGTTGTTGAAAAAATCAATCTACACTTGTCAAAATGACGGATTAAACAGCCTACCAGGCCAAGATGACTCGGACTCAAATGCGGCATGTTATACGGGCTCTCGCCAGTTTCGAATGCTATGAACACTCCCCGTCTTCGCAAGTTCTTCGCTTTGTGGATATCAAAAGCGCCAGAAAAGACGACAATGTCGCCCTTTTCTAGGCCTTCCAGGTCACGGGGGAACTCGCATTTGTAGCGGCAACCATCAGGGGTGGTTGGGTGGTACAGCTTCACCCTGTCGTAGTAGATTTTCAGCCATCTTCCATCTTTAGGAGTCAGGTCACTCTGAAGGGAATTTTGCAAGTGTCAGCCTCTGGTGTCAGTGTCTTACCGTGTCGTTCTTGTAAGCGACGATCCAGTTCAACTGGTCGTAAAAGTGTCGATAGGGCGCCAGATCTGACCTCTCTGTCTTGATGTTGAAGTATTTCTGCGGCGATGGTTTGGAAAAGTAGAGGAGGGTGAGAAGTGCTCCCACAAAACCACAGAGTAGCGGCACGGCATCACGCGATCGTAACCATGGCATTTGTGAATTACCCTTATCATACACCTACTGAGAAACCAATGAAAATAATTGCAGCTACCCAATCATGTGAATCGGTGATTTACTTCTCTAGTTGTACGGTATTCAGCTTTTTTTTGCTCAAAAGAGGCCATCCAAGGTCTGATGAATCTGCATCCCCGGATGGTTTCCCTCGATCTCATCCAATTGGTTCAATTGTTTGACATTATCAAAAACTATTTAGATACTAATGACGTATTCTAGAAGTCCATCTTCGAAGTGTCAGAGCTCTTAAGGGTTCTGGCCACAGCATACTAGAGGCTGAAATAAATTACAGCGTTTTAATGGTGGTAGGGTCGTTGGTGTTGTGGCTCGAAAGGTGTGCCTCCACATCGTGAATGGGTCCCTAGCAAAATCACGGACTTTATGATTAAACTGGGCACATACATTAAAATAGCCTCATCAGAAGCCAATCAATTACAAAAATTACTAATTCCCCAAGTCCTTGCAATTCATCTAAGCCTCATATGCATTTGTGTAATAATTCATAGAGCTGAAGTTCACCACGATGTGGCTGTGTTTGTTCGTATTTTTCGAAGAGAGTAGATAGGAAGGAACGAAGCAATGATGCTTTTCCTTGTGCGAAAATATAGCAAAAAGTATAGTTCATTGAGCCTTTTTCCCGTTGAAAGTCGGATTCAAATGCCTCAGTGATACATCCAGGGACAGTCGCATCAGAAATTTAATTTCCTTAAAGTGGGTGAAAGCAAGTTCTTTGGTGTTTTTGCACAAGAAAAATTCAATTACAGCTGTCTCAATTCGGCGCCACCGAGGAAACCGGAGTAAGCTGTTTATACAGTTTCCCCGAGGGAGGACAAGGGTCATCTCAGAAGCTGTCAACTGCATTCCCTCTTCCATTATCTGGGCTGATACCGATTTTTCCCCGTGGTATGCTATGGAATTTGCAGTCTGCGACGCTTGTAAAGAGGGCTCTTATTGGAAGAATTCCGTTGCCAAGACTCTTGAAACTCTTTGATGTTGGTAACTTGTTGTAGCAGTTTAGTGTCTACTACAATAATCTCCAACCCGAGAGAGAGAGAACCACGTCATTACGCTGCGTAGTAATGAGTATATTTGCTAGGAAGAGGACTAGCGTAGGGCAGCAGAACGGTGTTGACAGCACGCCGTAGAACGGCGGTGTGTCTTAGCACGCCGGAAGTTGTCTATCTCGGCTGAGGAGAACTCGATGCTGATTGGTCGAGTCGTTCCTTGGCTTGCTCTTATTGGGTAGCCATAGTTGCCTTGATAGACGTGCGTGGGCCGATCCTATTGGATGGCGTAAGTCAGGTTAATCGGCGCGCTACATTGTTCTAGTCATAACAGTATTTTCAGTTCCAATCCTCTCATTCCTGCCCCTACACTGTTTTCAAAAAGTTCAAAGAAGCACTGATAAGTGATTAAAAACAAGTTGTATTGTGTAATATTTATCCAAAACACTGTACAGAGAACCGCATTCATGGAAGCCCCTTTTACAGGAAGCAAGAAGAAGTCAGAAGAAATCTGTGGAAGCGAAGGAAGTAGGGATTCACGAATTCCAGAGGATTTTTGCATTCAGGTGTAATTCCATTTACTCTTAAAATATGTCTAATAAGAGATACAAATTATTGTCAGATCGTATACTCAAGTAATTCATGAAACGTGGACAAAATAAGCCACATTTACCGAAAATGACTTGATACTGAATAGAGAGACTGCTCAGTCGACTCATCAGTTGCCCCATTGCATTTTAGTTATATATTCGCTAGAAAGACAATACACCACTTAGGCGTAAACAGTAAATACCGCAAATGAAAATCGTGGCTGTATTAGCTTTGAAACATATAAACCATGCCAAGTTCGTTTCCACAAAATGTAGAATTTTTACAATCGATCCCCGATATTTTAATCCAACCTGCTGAGGTGCGACATTTTTTGGTGACCATCATAACTCCTGCGCATTCTCAAAGTCAAGCATTACAAAAATAATATGAATTTTCGCCTGAAATGTTCACGCTGCATTTAATTCACAAAGTCATAAATAAATTGCGCTTGAGAGTTTTGTCACACGAAAACATTCCTGCAGTTTCAAGTTCTGACATCAATAAGAGTTTTTGCATCTATTTTCTCTTTCACAACGCGGTGAACATTTTTTGTGCAACGAACCCAACAGAAATTTGAATCAAATGAATCAATTTAATATTTCCTTAATAGCTCTTTTAATATTATATATCGAATAATTTCTTCTGTTTGTAATAATAATGAATGACAGAATTTGTGCTGATTCAACCTTGAATGTTGAGAAAAGGTGAAATGTCTAATTGCTTTTTACGCTTGAACAGACTTTTCGAGGTCTACAACCTGGCGATCAGAGTGCTCAGTAACTCCAACAAGAATATCTAATGCTAATTACCATATTTTCTTCAAAGAAGTCATCCAAGGTCTGCCGATTCCGCCTTCCTTGGTGTTCATTCTCGCTTTCTTCCATCTTTTTCCGTATTTGTATTATTTGGCATTAATTAAGCTGGTGCAAAATTCTTGGAATCCATCTGCGTCAAGTATATAGCTAGAAAAAATGGGACACCAATCTGTGCATTTCATCCTCACTTCCCAAAGGAACTTGAGGAAGAAGTGCCTTTTTTACACCGTAACTTCCGATCGCCAACCATTAAACTCACTCCCTCCCTGTGATTGGATACTTCGATTCTTTTGATTGGTAGAAAAAGAGCCTCATAGGAATTCACAAGGCAATTCCTGGCACTGCGAATGCTGCGCTTTCGATCGAATCGTGAGGCGACGCTCTTCTGTGGCACTGTGGGAGCGCTTGCCATCGTTTTCTTCCTCTACCGGCAGTCACCCTCTTACTCCTTATTTAGCTTGATGGAGGGATCAGATCTGGCGCCCTATCGGCACTTTTACGACCAGTTGAACTGGATCGTCGCTTACAAGAACGACACGGTAAGACACTGACACCAGAGGCTGACACTTGCAAAATTCCCTTCAGAGTGACCTGACTCCTAAAGATGGAAGACGGCTGAAAATCTACTACGACAGGGTGAAGCTGTACCACCCAACCACCCCTGATGGTTGCCGCTACAAATGCGAGTTCCCCCGTGACCTGGAAGGCCTAGAAAAGGGCGACATTGTCGTCTTTTCTGGCGCTTTTGATATCGACAAAGCCAGGAGCTTGAAAGCAAATGGATTGATCATAGCTTTTGAGACTGGCGAGAGCCCATACAACAGTCCGCGTTTGAAATCGCCTCATGTGGACCTGGTAGGCTGATTAATTCGTCACTTTATGTGTTTTGTCATGTTTAGATAGACTTGTTCATCAATTATCGCTCACTGTCACCGGTTCCTTGGATGTATAGCACCTTTGTGCGCAATGAGAGGCCGCATCATCTATTTTCCGCGGAGGAGTTGGCAGAAATGAAGACTCGTGACAGTAGGCATCTCTTGCCTTCCTTCCATGCAAATCGAACAAAACTGATCGCTTGGGCGGTTTCCAACTCAAGTCCAAGGAATAATCGAAAGGACTTCGCAAAAGCGATATCGTCTTTCATAAAGGTCTGTTCCGACTGTGTTTTAAGTTTTCACAACCACTGGAAGAGGCAGATGAGGGTTAGAGAGCTAGTTACTTATGCAGGCAAGAACGGCAAGTAGTAATGGATCTTTTCTTAAAGTGATCGATGACATTCGTTACCCTTATCAGTCGATCTACAGTCTCACTCATCGGAGTACTCTAGATATTCGTCCAAGTTGTCTGGTGATGGAAAGAATAGTTCACGAAACATCAACTAACTGCGATCTGGGTGGTAGTTGATGTGACTAACTAGCTAGATTTTTATTGAAAATCTAAGCTTCACAGACGTGGATATCACGTTCATTCTATTACTCAAAATTTAATTCCACCCTATCCTAATCTACATCGTCACTATTCCCCATTTTTGTCCTGTCATTCAATTATTTTTATGAATGTCCCTCATGCCTATGTTAAGGTGGATGTGTACGGGGGTAGTGGGGAGCCACTGAGGAGGAAGAATGACTCGTTTGCGTGGCTCTCCTCCATGTACAAGTTCTACCTGGCATTCGAGAACTCCAACTGCAGGGAGTACATCACAGAGAAGGTCACGGTGAATGCCCTCAGGTACGTGTCACTGCCCGCCGTTGCGATCGATTCATCGAACCATGGAACTTCGAGGGGTGAATCAGTGCACTAAGATTGAAGGTGGAAGCCTCTCGGGGTCTTCCACCGGCCAACAATAAGTGTTGCCGTCTGATTAGGTTGATGGGAACGTGAAAACCCAAAGAACGAGATTGATGTCATGTCTATGAGATTACAGTTGTGGATAAGATAGTGGAGACACTTTAATATGGTGCCAGTCTACCTTTTGTGACAACTGCAACCGCAACTCCCCGAGGTATTGATTTGTACAAATTGTGAATTGTTGGTTCCAAAGGAAGTTCAGCCCATTCCTCAGTTAAAACACCCTCATCCGGTTCTTTTAGAGACGGTGGAAATCGACTTCTAACTTGAGTCTCTAAAATGGACTATAAATACTATTTGCTGTCTTTGAAAGTCTTAGAGGGAGCCATTTTTTATCAGGGTTATAACTACTTAAATAGGACGTAATTTTAATAAGAATCAAATAACATAATAATAAAGAGAACACTTTAATAAGATAAGTTCAAAGATTATGATGCGGAAATGTTAGGTGTTCCCAGTAATTTATCCAACTACTGTATCTCTGTGGTACCCTTCATCAAGCAACCATCGTTGACAAGAGTGGTCTTCAAGGGATGTTTAACTGTTCCCTCTGGGGCCAGCTAACCCTGGGATGATGATGATGATGATACCTACCATTAGGGGTTTATTCCTCAAAAGGCTTCAAATGTTAGGAGTAAAATGACTTAGGGAGACAAGAAATTGGTACTTTTGCAAATGGTGCTACAAAGCATTATCTTCAGCTCCGATCTATTGGTCGTGAATCATCGACCGGTCATTAATAATAACCGCTCGTGATGTCAACTTGTAGTAACGGCATGGTCCCAATCGTAATGGGTGCCTACAAGGAAGACTATGAGCGCGTGCTGCCACCGAATTCCTACATTAACGTGGACGACTTTGCGACGATCAAAAATCTCACCGACTACCTGCTCTACTTGGATGGAAACGACACGGCCTACGCAACCTACTTCGCCTGGAAAGATCACGGGCGGATCTTCGTAAGTGTGCACTGCTTCAATGTGGAAAGGACTTTGATGAACTGGATTTTCCTTGATTCTGCCTGCTTCCAAATATAGAACGGCGATAGAGCCGATTGCAGACTCTGTGGCTACCTTTACAACCTGAATGCGGGAAACGTGAGTCTCAATCGATTAGATCCCCGGCAGTTCATCGATCCTGACTACCTCTGCTTCCGTAGACCTCTCCTGCCTGCTACTTTGTAATGAGATCCTGCGTAAATGATCCCTGTATCTTTTTTCCTTCCTGTGTAATAACTATCACTTAATCTCCATTGATAAAGTTTTGGACCCCTGTGACATATTTACTCGATTTTTTGATGAATTCGAAGATGGATACAACAGAAATAGGTTTGTTGGTGCTGACACCACCATTGGATCGGATTATTTGGGTAATTTCTGAATCGTTAAATATCTAGGGAAATTATCTTGATTTTTTCAATTAATTCAGTCTTTGCACATTTTGATTGGCTTGAAACACTAGATTCCATCCTAAATTAATCCTATTTCACTTTTATTTCTATAAATTAAATAAAATTCTCGAGTGCCTGAATAAATAAAGTTTTAATGGCGATGTTGTTTGGATTCTCCTTGATACGAAGCCAATTGAGAAATCGGCTTTGAGGATTATTGTATCACTCCCTTCTTTCGCAAGTTCATCTCACTATTTCGATAACAAACTGTAGCACCTAGTTCATTGTGGAATGCATAATACACATGTTTCCTTTTCCAAATATTCAAGCTCGATGCATCACGGACTCACAACTACTCGCAATTTTTTTGCATAACTACTGAGTATAAGAGGATTTCTACTGCGTTTGTTGTTCATAAGGTACTAGCGAATTCGGCAAAATGGTGCTTAATCTCCTTAAAGTGAATAGCTGCAAAAAATTGCAAATGATGTCAAAACTTTAAATTCCAGGATTTTTTGTCTGAATTTTGGGATTCAATGGATCGCAAACATTTCAGGCATAAATTCAACGCCGATTTGATGCGTACTTCTTCATGAGTAAAAAACTGCCTAATTCACTCTGAAGGGGGCCGGAAAGTTGCATCAAATCATAGCTACGGTTCCACCTACTTTCGTATTACCTAACTGTGAGAAAGCGTGGGTATCATTGTGATTACTAAAAAAATCCTTGAAATTGCACAAATATGAATGCAATCATCAGAGATCGATCTTACGGTTTAGCTAGTCTTGTGTGAATGACTTCGACAAGGTTGATATATTGCAAGACTGTTTAGGCCCACGCTTTAAAATGAGTGAATTTTAAAGTAAATTTATATCGTCATGGTAACATGGAAGTACCCAAGAATCATTTGAAGCATGTAATGCTTTTTGGGTTCGAGAAAGCGGTTAGAAACACTCACACAGTTTATGGAGAGGAATTTGGGGATGAAAGAATGTGTGAGCCGACGATGGCTTGCGAAAATCAGAAGTGGGGATTTGGTCCTCGAAACTGAAGATCTCAGCAGACGTCAAGTTGAGTTTGATGACAAGCTTAATCAGTTGTATTGGAATTGGCATTTAAGCTTCGATCAAATCCTACACCTAATAAGGAACAATCAATGGTCAAGTTTACTGGTTGCAAGGAGAGGCTGAAATTGACATTTGCGAGTTCTTCGAATCAGGGAACTGAAATGATGATTGCGAATTTCTGTTGTATCAAATTCTGCTGAGTTTCCGCACAAAAAGCACTGAAGAATTCGCAAAAGGGTGTGCAATCCCTGGGAATGAGAAGTGCAGAATTTTCCTTCGTGTAGATCGATGCAGAAATTTTTGTTGATGACGAAATATAAAATTCCGGAAATATTTTAATGTCACAAAACGCCTCAACGCAATTTTGAAAAAAAAACTTTTGGAATGAAATGCAGCGTAAAGATTTCAGACAAATAATCAAGGCTCATTTGACGTGCACTACTTCATCATAAAAGTCTTGTCTGAATTCTTTCTGAGCCAGAGCTTGGAAGGTCATCGGATGACAACTATTACTCTACATAATTTCGTACTAGCTGACATTTAGAAGGCTTAGTTTATAGAGAGTGATTTGTGAGTGAGAGAACTTACAAAAGATTATTTGCCAAAAATTAGAAGTGGGCATTTCAACCTCCACGAAGGTCGATGAAGATCGAACCGGAGGTCAAGTTTGATGATAAGCAGTTTTTAAAGCCCTCATTGAAGAAGCTCATCTGGCTTTATCAGTAGAGTGGAAATCGGCAGTTAAGCTTATTTTCCTACATTGCTATTCATCGTAATTTCTCTTAAAAGGCTTGAAAAGTTCCTTAACTTGGAAACCGGGTGCCCCATGAACGGGTACCTCAAAACAATCTCAACAATCTCGATTCTTGCCAACTTTTTCCCCTATTTTGTGGCGAGACTTGTGATTATCAACGAATATGGGTTTTTCATCGAGAAGAAACACCTTTTAATCGAAGAAGAAACGACTTTTGCAACAGCAAATGCTCGAAAATATGTTAATATTTATATGGTTTATATGTGACTTTCTGCTCGTTCAAGTGCCTGCTGAGTTTTCGCACAAAAAACACTGAAGAATTCAACAAAATGTTGTACAATCTCTTTGGGGATAAGAAGTGCAGAATTTTCCGTCATGATGATTATTGCGCAAATTTTTACTGATATCGAATCTCGAAATTTCAGTAGTGCTTATGTGTGCCAATCATCCGAAGACCAATTTATGAATGAATTCGGGGATAAAAATGAGCTTAAACATTTCATGCAAGAATTCAAACCTCAATTGACGTGCACTACTTCATTCATACAAAAGCTGTGTCTGAATTCTTTCTGAAAGTCCCATCTGATGATAGCTATTACTCAATGTATTTTCCTACTGGTTTACAATGGGAATACGTTGGTGTTATTTTGGTTAGCCAACATTCTGTGACAAAGCACGAGGTTAAATCTAGCTATCGGGGACTGACCTTGAGAATTTGATAATTTTATTGAAGTGATTTTTAATGAGTTTATGTGATTCAAGCACGTAAAGCCCACGTTTTCCAATGACTGCGTGGTCAGTCCCTTAGAAAGTGCTATTCAAACAACTCAAATCTAGATGAAAGTGCTCTCCATCCATGGAAACATTTGCCAAACGGAATGCCAAATTTCTAGTGGAAAGGCAATGTTCCATTCGGTTCATCGATTGATTTTAATGTAACCAGTGCCTGCATATCAGATGACAATAACGGATAATACGTGAATCAAAAGACATTTAAACAGTCGAATCCCAGTATTTGCTGTATGTTTCGTAAATCTGTATTGCTTTGTAGTCGTCAATCACATTGTTTTTATTCTGATGGTACTGATACACTCATTACAAAGACCCATATGATGCTTGCAGTGCTTGCAACAAAAGCTGCAGACGAAATTCTCCTTCTGTGTAAAAGCAGCGAAGAACTTGTTTTCGACCCATTTTAAGGCAGTTGGATTTCTGATTCGGCTGCCATTGGCTGTACTGCTGAGGTATTTTAATCTGATCCTGAACAGGGGAAAAGATGCGTTGAATTACACAATTGTTTTATTTCTTCGGGATGTACGGACAAACACCCAACCACATCATTGGCAACCTCAGTTACTGAATATGCATATCATCCAATGTACCTCATTTGCAATGAATCGCATAGACACGATTCATTTGTCAAACTTTAATACTGCAATTAATTGGCTTCTACTGAAGTTTTCTTAAAAAATAAACCCCATTTAATCATAATAGTGTGTAATATTGCAAGGGGCCTATTCACGATATAAAGCAAGACGGCAATATTTTAATGCAATGAAGAGTTACGGCAGAGGACTGACTTCATACGTGATTGAGAGGAGATAGCACGGATTTATTTAAATAGAACCAGTATCAGCGTGAATTACCTTATTATACTTAACATGAATGCTCTAATAGTAATGCTAATACTCTACATTGACTAAGCCCCCAATTGCCATCTCAGGCTCAGCGTGAGTTCAGTTATGAAAAAGCGACAAACTAGATACTGAACAACATCCAAGACATGCAATCCGGTCTACCAAGTCAATCAACTTCCCCTTAGCCAGTCTAAGTCAGGGTCATGCCCCCTTGTTCACACCCTACATAAAACGTAGCGAAGGCTTTTCTCACACACAAACGTTCTGATGAACACGATTCTCATAAATACCATCGTCCGGTCGTCTCCTCTTCCATCATCCTATCGGGAATAGATGATGCATCTCAGGGAGAATCATGATTTTGTTGACCGTCAAGTAAAAGAATTTGTGTTTAGCCTTTAATCTACAAATTCTAAAGTACTGCTTAATTGCACGGGTGCGGTTTCAACGAAAATAACTAGTTTAACAACACTAATAATAGCAAATACATCTCTGTACCATCTATCATTTTCTTCGCTAATAAGGTAACTTTTTCTATCCAGGTGTGATTGAACTCTTTTTGTACATCTATAATGAAATTTCTTTTTTTAAAAGCGGACAAAACGCAAAGTCTTCTAAATGCTGGCTTAAGGCAACGACTACGTAAAGTTATCGAGGATCTTGAGAGGGTAACTCAAAAGGAATCGAGTTGCGTATTGAGATCCCCATTTTTAATGCAAAAGCATGTTGTATAACATTTGTTACACATCACGCCTCTAAGATAAACCCCAAAATTGGCTTTTTAACTACCAACAACTGCAGAAAAACAGACCAAGGTTGAAAAATCGTAGTTTTGTTTTTATTTGGCTGTCAACTAAACGTGGTACAATAAAATGTTGTTACTGCAATTGTATAAAATTATACTTATAATTCAAATCTCATTTTATTCTCCTTTCGTTAATAACTCAAAATATGTGTAGCTGTTCAAGTCGCTGCTACGACACTTGCACTTCATCAAATGCACTTTTATTCAAGTGTTTTGAAGGTGAAGCACAAGCTTGGCTTAATTCGTGACAGCCCCTGACTAATTTTTCGCAGTCAACCAAAGTATCATTTGCAAGTTAAAGAAAGTACCTGTGGAAAGATGATTAATGAACAATTGCAGATAATTGGTTTAGAATCAGAGACGGTGACATGCGCAGTAAACCCTTTATTCCCCCTTATAGCTTTCAGGATTGTGATAGTAGAAACAGTCGTGCCTTCAAGCACTTGTAATACCTTTCCTAACCACGCAATTTTACAATTTCTAACCCCCTACAAGCCGTTTAAACTGAAACATATGCCGTGGTTGCCCATCAAGCCATCGGAACTTTTCGTAAGCACACAAAAAACGCCTCCAGAATGTAAGCTTTGAAATGTTATGCAGCACAAGTTATTATAACATTCTTGATGTGCAAGATAAATTTGAAAAAGTGTAAGCTATTACCTTAGTATAGAGGGGCCCAGCATGTTTTAATATTTGTCTTTTAAAATAGCGATAGAGCAATCAAAAGCTTACATATTAAGTCAATTACCAATAAACAAACGAATTTAAGTCATGGGATCAATAATTACATGCCTTTTCAGTCCCATCAAAATAAGTTTATTTCTTCCCTTAGTGTGTATACTATTAAAATTTGAACCGTGAAAGAATGAAAACAAGCGTGAAGAAATGTGTCTCAAGATAAACTGCCTATTGGGTAGTGAACATGGTTCGTATTGAATGAAATTCTTAAGAAATTCCTATGAATTAAAAATTCAGTCGACTTTTATATCTTCAAACCACAGTGTTTTTAACACTGCATTGTGGCCTTATTTTATCTTGAATAGCCTGCACTTCACTGTGAAGTTCTGAATGCTTATTTTTACAGACAAACGCGACCAATAATAAAGACTAAAAACTTAGATGGCTTTAAATATAACGATAAATTCTAAAGCCCGTATTAAAAGTCATGATGCAATCAGGTTTAATCGGGGTCGTCTATTCCACTGCTCAAGTGTGTGGTTCTTATTTTCATTGGAGAATTAGACAATCCAGTAATTACCAACAGGAAAAAATATTCATGAATTAACTGATAAATTCATTTTAACAAAATTATCGAAAAATCAATTTTTAAAATTTTCATACATACAATTTTTCCTGAGTTATTTACGAGTCTGGAATATTAATAACTTGTTTTAACTGATGATACTCCGACTACCCACTTTGCATCTCTTAGTCTTTTCGTGGGGTGCGTTGGTCTAATTTGACTAGTATCACTTTGTTTTTGGATCTCTTTTCAGTTTCCTGTTCGTAAAATGGGCTTTGAAAACATCAATCACTCTCATCCGAAAACCTGTGGTCAAGGAAGTCGATGCTGCCGTGTGTGCTCGAACAGACATGGTCTGATCCGCAAGTACGGTATTAACATGTGCCGTCAATGCTTCCGTCAATATTTTCAAATAATTGGCTTCAAGAAACTTGACTAAGTAAATTATATGCTCTATGCTGGTGATGTTTTTTAATTGTCGGGTGCTTATTGGTTCATTTTGCGCTACGACCTCTAAGAAACTAGATATTTAATATTTTATTCAAACACGCAAAATGGGTCTCGTTGTTTTCAGGTGGCTCGCTTTCAAGGGCTGAAGGGTTTTATTTATGTTTTGGTGATGGTGTTCTTTGGTGTTTGTTGAATATTTACCTATTAATGCTCTTCTTCCCACTTTTTACTGCGGATTTGTGCTTTCTGGATTTAAGGCATCTCAATTGAATGTTGAATTTCAAGGAGAAATTACTGGTTTTCGTTGGCGTAACCATGGGACCAGGTGGGCGTTTTTTGACGTTTCCCTCCAACTTATTAAGTTTTTTATATTTGTTTACCATTCCGTATAAGTTTCCTGTTGGTGGCATGCAGGCTACACTATGTAGATGTTATCATTCTGGTGAATCATCGCCTGTCATTTCTCACGCTGCAACTAGTTCTTATCAAGTAAATCTGTACTTCCTCTGCTAAGCTAGTCCTGTAGTTGAAGGAAGATAGTAAAAGACAATAGCTCATTCGACTACTATGGTTCATGTCTCTGCTGGTTAAACGAATCCAGTCTCATCAGAAAGCGAATTTCCACCTTCTTGAACGTTGGGACCTGGTTAGGTTGTATGGAGTGGTTTGTGGCACCCGCCACCACGTCCCCAAAAGGCGCTACCTAAGTGAACTCACGTCAGAGCCCTGATACGAGACTTCTGAGAGCGATGCGTGCTTCAGTTACTTTTTTGCGAAATCCTTAAGCCATCTTAACTCCAAGTTGCTAACGTCCGTGCCGGCCTACCTAAGGGAGCTTTCTTGGTGAAACTCACCTCCTACACTCAAGCCATTCTTGATTTAACGAAATTGAGGGAAAGTTAGACCGTCGGGCACTTCATGGTGGCAGCTCCAGACCTAGTTTCAAACTCTCTCAGATAAGTACTATATACAAGTCTACTGCCGATTTATGCGAAACCAACGTATCAGGGAGTGTTCTATTTCGTCTTAGTAATTTATTATTAATAATAAAGTAGCTTCCAGGACCCAGGTTTAAAATCGTAAAAACAAAAAAGCAGGGACGGTTTTCTGAAATCATGGGGGCAGTCGTCAGATGTCCACGCCGAGTTGCTGGGCGATCTTAAATTTGGCGGTTCGCGTATTGTACCCCTCTCCCACGTAGCGCTTGCCCTGCCAAGTCACTTCGGCTATGACCTTTTTGCGCTGTTGCGACGACTCGCCCGCACTGCATCGATCTCTGTTAGTCACGTCCGCCTCGACGGGTTTTTCTGACACCCTGAAAGCAATGTCGACATTTTACTACTCTAGTTACAAACTTGGCAATTCCTCAGAGGCGCGCGTGTTTAAAAATCCGATTTCGCCACTGGCACGTGTTTTAAAAATGAGAAAATAGAACTCACTTGACTTTGAGATCGGGGAACTTTTCGTGCATTTTGCGCACCGGATCCATCGGCACGTTTTCTCCGTAGGATTCTTTAATAAATATGGAAAAAGAATGTAGCTGCTTTTTTCTCCAGCAAAACAGACACCGACAAAGGGCGTTTAACCGGGTTTCTCGATGCTTTGTCAGTTCACATTTGACTTACTGAATTCCGCATCCAGGAGGTGGTAGATCATGCTCGTGACGACATCCTGAGAACCACCGGAATCCACGAAGATGGCGCCTATTATGGCCTCCAACATGTCGCCTATCACCTTGTACGAAAGGGTCTCACTTCTCTCGTTGAATTCGTGCTACAAAACACACACACACACACGAAAACTCAGACAAGCCACACCGATAATTTGGTGAGAAAACACATGACCCCGTAGTACCTCCAAGTGCCAAATACTCCCATAGTTGCCCTCGGTGATCGTGGAAGTCAGTCTGTTGATCGAACCCCAGAGGTTGCTGTCAGCGAAATCGAGGAAATTGTGAATACCCAATCGGACGGCCACCACGGCCAAGTTGATGTTGGAGACGAGGGCGATCTTCAGGTCGGTCAACTCACCCGGATCCATATCCGGATGCTCCTCATAGATCCGTCTCGTCACCACAAAGTCTAGAACTGCATCTCCCAGGAACTCCAGTCTGCAAATGCAAAGCCACACCGCTTTTCCACTTAAACAATTTAAGTAACTGTTATTAAAATTATATTTGCCGCGAAAATCGCATCTTGTGTACAGTTTATCTGCCTACCGTTGGTAACAGCCCCAGAGATGTGCACTTCTCGATGAGGGATGGGTGATTGCCTGAAGGAGGATTACTACCCTTCGAAATTTGTAGCCGATGGTGGTTTCAAGCAAGGCCAATTCACGGCGCTTTCCCTCCAATACGTCTTCGATATCCGGCTTAAAGTTGCTCTCCTGGTCTTGCAGAAGAGGAAGCGAAGCGCCAACCTGCCCGCTCCGCGAATTTACCGCCAGCATCTTCTCCAGCTCTATTCGCCTTTTGGCCATCGCAGAGACCGAATCCCCCGCAAAACCCGGGTCTATCGACTGGAACTTGGGCCCCAAGATCAGTGGAACCCACGTGGTGAATCGACGAGCCGGTGTTGGAGTAGGAACTGAGTCGTTGATCGTCAATCCCAACATTTGCAGCAAACGCGCACAGCGCACCGGATCAAGAGTGAGCACAGA
Source organism: Anomotaenia brevis (assembly GCA_030710315.1). Lineage (NCBI taxonomy): Eukaryota > Metazoa > Platyhelminthes > Cestoda > Cyclophyllidea > Dilepididae > Anomotaenia > Anomotaenia brevis. The sequence goes on from JAUOZQ010000181.1 coordinate 73,059, forward strand.
GACACCCAGTAGGGCCTCTATGGAGTCCGCTACCGACTTGTCGTACATTTTCACAAACATGCGAGTGTCGTGCTCCTCGCGGGCTTTAACCTGCAAGCGGTTGCATTGAAAATAAAAATTCCATTTACTCACAAATGTTAAGCAGCAAGTATATGTACCGCATCAACGAGGGCGTAGTAGGGGGGAACATAATGTAGGCCGTGTTTGAAGGCGTCGACTGCGACGTAACGAAAGAGCCCCAACCTGGCGGCGGTTCGGTGTAGATTTGCGTTGGAGATGTGTGCCACACGAAGGAGGGTAAGTTGGCCCTCGGCTGTTGTCGGCGGCTGTGTGGCGTAGACTTGCAAGGAGGCACAGAACTTGAGGAAAGCGTCGCCCAGAAGCTCCAGCCTCTCCAAATTGACTGCGTCCAGCGAGTTCACGGTGGTGAAGGCTTCCATCAGACCGTCTAGTGGTGGCGCCTCGCAGCTCATTGGCGGAGCCTCGTTCCACCGCAGGGGGAAAGCAGTATCCAAATGCGCCTCCTCGCGATTCTCGAAGACCGGTGACGGCCTAGCAAACCTCCATCGGCCCGGTTTGATCTGCATGAGGTACGCCTTGAATCCAGGAGTGTTGGTAGGGGGCTCCGAATCGCGATCAGGCATGCAAAATTTGCCCTTGGGCACGTTGGAAGCCTCGCCGCCACTGGAATCCAACTTTTGGCGCAGCATGATGGAGAGCTCTCCAATGGACAAGCACCGGTATAATTGACGTAGCACAGTTGGAGTGAGACAGAGGATAATCCATAACCATGTGCTGAGAGGATGCACCATGCAGAAGGCAGCCAAACGGTGCTCATCTCTCAAGGGGTGCTGTATACTACACAGCCCCGTCATCACCTGCGAATTCACAAAATCATTGTAACTTTAACCATTTTATAAGAGCATAATTTAAACTTTTGAGAGATGCACATTGGAAGCTTTGAGGTTTCTTGAGATGCGTACGACCGAGGCCACTGGCATTGATGGGTCGATTCCCCGCGAGTTCTGCACAAGTTTGACAATTGGCGTGTGCTTATTGGCGACGAAGTCGAGGAAACTGACTGGTCTTCGGCCCTTCAACTCCTCGGGGAAGGGGATTGATTTGAAAGCGCTCAAGTCGTTGGCACCACAGAGGCCCTGCTCATCTGGACCAAGCACAGCGTAGCCGGCTGGGTCGCGCTCGGGCAAATCGATGGGCCGCACCAGACGCCCCGCCCAGCTGGAGGGCGGGAGGCTGGCCAGAGAGAGGCCGTAGCGCGAGCACACACCGCTGAGGAGGGGCACAGTGCCTGGTTTGGGATGCGGTGGAGGCGAAGGTCTGTTTTGTCCGTCTGCGGATTCGGGTTGTTGCCGGCTCACGTAGAAATCGCGCTCTGCTCCCCAATCCACTAGAGCCCGGGAGGCTTCTTCGTCCATCTGCATGTCTGCGTGGAAAGAGAGAAGAAAAAGGAATCAACCATGGCTGGCACACAGATCGTCTCCGTCGATCAATCACCACGCGGATTTGGTAGGTCCATTCAGCGCTCTAATTGGAGTTGCCTGTACTCATAACGCCTACATACTGGACACATAATATGGATACGCTGTAACTGGGCTATGACCAAATAAACACGCCTTCTAAATTTTTGATCTTGCGCTCAGCTGGCCCTCTCGTGGCTTAACGAAGGTATCACATCATCACCTAAGTTCTGTCCCAAGTTTGAATGACCAAGTGTTACATTCAATTACAGATTCAATCACAAGTAGAATTTCTCTGATTATCTACGACTTCCTCTCATCTATCAACAGGCCTATTAAGACGACTATTATAAAGTGCTTTTGATTCGTCCCAAACTACTCACAAATGTAAGTTTCAACCTCTTCCTGTGGCGCTACAAAAGCTCTTTCTCCTAAGTGACTTTGTGAGGTGGTGCATGAGGAATTTCCTCCCAACCGGGTTTGCGACGTGTTTCTTGCTACATGGACCAGGCGCTTCCGCGTTGTGGTTGGGCTCGTTCCCCCCTACGACCCTGTGATTGTCTACGACGCTTGACATTTCGATTAAACGCTCATTTTTCGTCACCAGTCAACAGGTCTATTCAAAGATGAAGCGAGTTTGGCAAGAATGGAGGAGAGAAGAGCAGATGTCATTAACTCGACATTTCGGAAAATTAATGGGGGATATCCATTTTCCTACTTTTCGAAGATGGCCATGAACAGTTTTAGGCTTTTATCTAAGCTTAATTGACAAAGCCACCCCAACCGATAGAGTAGGACAAGCTTCTTCCAGGGCTACTTACTTTAGGAAGTTCGCAAACCATCTCTTGAAAGTTCTTTCATGCATCCCAAATTCCCCATAAACTGGGTGAACTTTGTTGAACACACGATGTGCTGTACCTTAAGCGATTCTTGGGTACTTCATGTTAGCGAGGTTTTAATCAAGCAAATTTTGATTTCATTGTTCCGTAAAACAAAATTTGGTCAGTTTAAAAGTAAATTAGGATAAAGAACTGTTCAGCTCCATTGGACATTCTAAAAACTCCCTCAATTTAAAAACAGGTGACATCCAGACAGAAGTTATGGGATAGCCTGGTACACTAAACAATCGTGGTTTTTTACGGATTTGAGCATCATTTGCTTGGAGAAGCGTTTGACTTACTTGGGATAGGCGATGACTACTTTTCAGGCACAGGATTTGCAAACGAGCTTCGAATGAGTTACCCAAATTTCCTTGTCCCTAGTGCATTTGTGTCCCATTAGCAGAACCGAACAAAGCTGCGATACCTGTCCTGCCACCTCAATAGGCACCTAGGACGCCCCCTCTGAAAGTTTGGAAACAAGAACGAACGACACTAAAAAATGAGAAAGAAACAGTTCAGCGACAGACGGCTCTTATTATAAGTTAGCAAAAGAAAATCCACAGAACAAGTGTTGAAACATCGGAATTCTTTGGGTTTTATCACCGCTTGGCGCATACAACCATCGTAGGGGTCAGCTTCTTCGACACACCTCAAGGAAAGGTTCAAAAACGCTTCTCAGCCGGCAATTTCTACGACGATTTCAGTAGTTACCTCAAATACTTCAATTCCAGATCTCAACCCGCCGACAGCCCATTTTTGTGTGTTTGGGCGCGCCATCGTCGAAAAGGACACTAAATGTCATCGTACCACCGGTGCTTCTACATCTATCGTTGGTTAATCGACGATAAAATTAACTTGGCAGTTTTCTAGAAAACCCAGTCCACCCATTTCACTCAAGCCTTAGCCTCGGCTATAATAGAATGAATTCCTTTGTCTATTGGGTTTCTTTTCAGTCTCTTTTTAACCACTCTTCCGTTTCCCGACCGTTTTGTCGAATCTCATAACCCGCTCTAGTCCAATCCATGGCCTCACTTCACTTCTCTAACCGCCTTTTCGGAGGTCTGGCTACGTCCCAATCACAATCACCGGCTGGCGCATACCCGGTCTCACGTGAGCTAAGAAAACGAGACAAACCAGGAACTACTGAGCCCTGCCTAACCAGGTGACTCATCTCCTCTGTCGCCCAATCAACATTCGGAGTAGTCACTTGTTCTCAGACTGTAAAAATTCGCGACAGCATTGACTCTGACAGTTGCTGGAGGCAAAATTTGCCAGAGGTGCTGAGACAAGAGGACACACTGAGACAGACCTGTCCAATCCCATCCAAATAAGCCTGTGTGCTCCCCTTCTGTTGGTCTTGGGCTAGATTAAGAGAGAAATGAATAGGAGGATCTCGATTACCAGTCGGTATTATAAATCTTCTAAATGTGTCCCACCCCACTTCTTTAGCCATTTTTCGGCGGTGCGTGTAAGGGACGGGCTGTCACTGGCTGGCATATGCTAGCGTCACGTGAGTTAGGTAAAAGCGACAAATCAAGATGCTATACCTAGAGAATATTTTATTCATAATTATCTGACTATAACGAACTGTACCTTATTTCCCTTCCCGATAATAATGGTAATACTTGCATCGTTGCGCACCTCGTTTAATACAACGCGTTTCCCCTTAGATACGCTTCGTAGTCTGAATGGCCATCTTGATATCGCATAATACTTGAATTAAACATTCGTTTAGGTATCATACCAGAGTTACTTCATGATAACGCAGAAATTGTAAAAAACGTCTCAAAGCCTTAGCAAAAAAAAATGAAAATTCAAACGAGAAAGCCAGAAGAGATTGCAGACCAGATTCCGATTTTGGAACCATCCTTTAACGAAGTGTGAATATGGCTACAGCGGTCCAAGAACACTATCGATTTGACAAGACGAAATCGACAAAAAAATATCTACTTATGCGACGAATGAATAACATCGCCTACGGGTCTCTTATTTCGTTTATCCATCCTAGGAAACCGGCGGATTGAGCCTTTAACCTTCATTCGAACGACAAGTCTCTTTTCAACTCCCGTTTCCAATTCCCTTGAGTCACGATGGAGCCTTCAGAAAGCGCTAGAGACTACACAAGCAGAATCAGCAAACTTTGCTCCTGGTACCTGTTCAATTCGCCAAGACTTGCTTTAGTGACAATGCATCAGAATACTACCATTTGATTCGTAGTTGGCAAGAAGTTGTTGGGAAGAGCCAGCTTCTTTCTAAAACTGCCATTTGTGAGTTTTTCGATTCAAAAAACAAGAGAGGCTTGTGAATAGGCGGTAAATTACATTGATGACTGGATTTTTAATCACATGTAACTTTCGATAACCCGTTTTATTTAATCAAAATTCGGATAGAACTAATGGGTTAAACCGATAGAATGGCTAACCTACAAATGAACGAGAACGCTGGACTGCTAACCGGGTCTTTTACCGGAGCAAACAGTCGACAGTTTCTTTTCTCAAAGCACAAAAATGCCTTAAGTCGGGAATGAAGGCTCATAGAGGCAAGACTGTGAAGGTGTGAGACGATGAGGCCGATGCTCACTGATTCTTTCAATTTAGAGCCCTAACCACTCGATAGGACATCAGTCGTTCGAATGTGCCTCTTGCACTCACTGGACAGCTTGGTAATTACCACGAGAGCACAGATATTGGCCCATTCTTAAACGGGTTTGCTCCCCTTCTAGTGGCCTTGTACTCAATCAATACCGTCGCGGGTTTGGAGGAGGGAGGCATAAGTAACCGAGGGCGATGCTACCTAAACAGTATGGTACTTGAAAGTTGCGTCACAATTCTAAAACATGGCGGCGGCGGGGGTTCTGTGATGATGATGATGATGATTATGATGATGATGATGATGTGGGGTGCTCTCTTGGAAATCCACCACCGGGCCAATAATTGCCCTTCCTTCATGGAAGAAGAAATAGCAGCCCCGACTATTTAGGAATTTTGGGCCACCAAGTTCGTCGTCCTATGGTCGTCTAAGAACTGCGGTTTCCGGACGCGAACGCCGCCATCTTCCAAAATGATGGTGCAGCAGCTAGAAGTGCTAAAGAATGTCGGCACGAGGAGGAGCATTCTGGTCAAGTTGAGTATCTCATCTGGCCACCACCACAACCCCCAGACCTCCCCAACCTCCTCATTGAGGAGCATTTATGGTTCAAGGAAGTGAAGATTCGCGTAAGAAGTCGATTTCCACCGCCGCCGTCATCGTCTCTAAAAGTACTGGTAGATTTCTTAACTGAAGAATGGGCTAAAAGTGCTTTGGGGGCTCCAATTCAGAAACTGCGTGAATCAGTAACTCAGAGAATGGAGGCTGTAATTGCCGCAAAAGGTGGACGACACGCACTATACTGGAATACATTTTGTTGATTTGTGTGTCTAACCTTGTGTCTACAGTTAGTAACAAAAAGGAAATAATATACATTTCGAAATAACCAGAAATTTATCAATATATACTATATCCATTATATTTATATTATAAGATAGTTATCTGTACATACAACACGTCTTGAACTCACTAGGTAGCTTGACAATCACTAGGAGAGCACAGATGCCCGCGTTCTCCGGATCGAGCTTCAGCTCGGAGAAGGGGTCGGTGCAGCGGACGTTGGGCGCGGCAGACGGCTGCAGCAGCGGAGTCGAGAAGAAGTCGAGGTGGCCGTCGCCGGCGCAGTGGAAGTTGAGGTCGAGGTGGGTGGCCTTGTTGGGGGCGCAGGAGAGGCGCGCCAACTGGCGGTGCGCGGCGTGCGCCAGCCTCGCCTGCTCCGCGCTCAGCACCCACGTCGCGCTCCGACACAGCCGCACTCGCATCACCCCAAACTGCATATACAGTGGCACTCGACACACGTAGTCGCTCTACCAAGAGAACAGGGCATTCCTTAAGTTCTGTCCGATTCGGAGGCATTGCTCTCTTTTTAGCTTACCCTACTTCACTTCTACACTTCTACACTTTTGGTTCTCTGTTACTGCTGATCTTGTCCACCGAACGGAACATAGAAATAGGAGGAGCTTGACGACCAGTCGACAATAACATTTCAGAGCTCGAGTTTAAATTGTCGTGGTGTGTGGTGGTTTATGCCTACTACAATAATCTCCAACCCAAGAGAGACAGAATCACGTTATCACGTTGCGTACGAGGGTGCGTATTTCAGCAAGCCGGTTGTGTCTTATTAAGGCTACACTTATTTCGGCTAAGGAAAACTCGCCGTTGATTGGTAGTGATTCCTTGCGTTGTTCCTATTGGGTAGCCTTAATTGCGTTGAGAGACGTGCGTGGGCCGTTGCTATTGGACGGCGTAAATCAGATTAATAGGCACGCTACAGGTGTTTGTCACATGGGTCACCACTGATTCAAGTGCAGGCCGCTGACTTAGTAGAGATTTAATCATCAATTTACTACTTACCCTGATCATCTATGACTTGCCTCCATCTATTGGCAAGCTTACTAAGAGCTTCATTATTTTAGCATAGTTTTATAGCATGATCAAAATTGAGTAGGGTTAATGCACATTCTCAGAAAATTATATTACTGATTATCTCGGACTATAATTTATTTACCTCTCATTATTATCTGTTTAATATGTAGAGCTGTTTAAGTTGTTACTATGACGCCCGGCATTTCGTCGATTAAATTTTGGAGTTACCACGGGTCCCGTCTTTCACAGCCGTTATCTAACGTAACGTTTAGCAATCGTACCAGTTTAGGTAGCATAGCACTACGAGCTTTATAGAAGTTGGGTAAAATCAGGTCACCCATTAGTTCTGCCTGTTTTCGGATAAATAAAACAGTTGACTTTGATGTTACATTCAATGAAAGAATCAACCACCAATGTGCTTTCCCCGTTATACTTCATTGAAACTATTAAGAGGCTTATTAGTGCCTGCATTACTGTAAATTCTTTAGTTTGGACATGAAGAATTCACAAATGTTAGTTTCCTGTGGCGTTGCAGAAGCTGCATGTGGCGTGGGGTTACACCAAATAAGCTGTCCAATAAGAACGCGCCAAACGCAGCAGAGTGGACCCCACTGAGCCAATCGCGCTCGCGAGCAACTTCTCTATCAAGGGCGACTCCTGCATAGCCGAATTAGACGCAGCCTTTATAAACATCGCACGCTCCACATTCCGCGTCGCACGCTTGAAACGAGCACGTCGAAAGGCAGTGAATAAGACTCCTCATACGCATCTTTGGCCTTTCTACCTTCTTGGTGCAGACAATGAACGAAATAGTTCGTTGTACGTAGCAATCCGCTACATGCTTCTTCTTCTTCTTTCAAATGATTCTTTAAGCTCTACAGAAGAAATGGTGGTGTGAAGGAACAAGGCAGGTGGGCAATTTTCCTCCAACCAAGTTCTTCTCGCATCCTTTGTGACGTGATTCCTGCTGTGTGTGTGTGGGTCGTGCTGCATTGCCATGATGAAATATCAGCCCTATCGATTCACTAGAGCAGGTCCGTTTTTTCCACCCCAAAGCTTGGCTCAAACATCGCTCTAATAACTCACAGTAGATTTAGGCATTAATTGTTGTTGCATTAGATGGTAACAATTCGGAGTGGTAATCCCACTAGATTGGACTAGAAGAACCTTTTCCCTCGAAGTCTCCTCCGATCTCTCTAAACCTCTGATTACTTAGATTACTTCAAAGACTAAGTTGGCGATGCTGGAATTGATGTCATCGTATAAACCGAAGGAAAGACTATTCATGACTTTGTGCTGCTCCAGAACTTGGCACAAGTTTTAGGTGAATTACTCGGAAATGTTTAAGTGTCCTAGATTTTGAATTGCAGTTTCGACGATCAATATCACGTTCTCACGCTCCCACAAAGTCTTCCCTGTCGCCAATCGAATTCTGAGACACGCCTCCTTGTTCCTTTACTGCATAAAACTTCTCAATTGCACTACCGCAGCATCGCAGGCTTCGAATAAACGTTTCCTCTTCTCGCTTAGGGAGTGGAACCGTCTCATACAGGGTTGTTAATCCATCTTGGAAAGAACTTGAGTGTGGCCTATTCCGCTACAAGCACCCGGCTTTTCAGAAACCAGAATGAACACACTAGCATTTCATCCTCGATTCGGCATCACCTCCAGGTCCGATTCATAGGAAGGAACCTACTAACCTACTATTAACCATAATAACAAAATTTTGTACAATATTTCAGGTCTACTTAAGGGCGTTGGTCAAAGTGCCACCTGTTCTGGTCTACTCAGCTTTTCTGTTGCTCTCTGGAATCAACTTGGCTGACTAGGCTGGGGGATATCCAAAGGTATCTCAATCTGCTTTGCACCAATGAAACCTCGCGAAACATGGGTTGATTATTAGCCCTTACTATTGCCTCTAGCGGTGTTCAATGAAGAGGAACAAGCGCCATAATTCAACCCCAGGCGCACACTCACCTATACGTATTCTAGTGGATGTACAAAACTACTGACTCATCATCTCCGTCGCCCAATCAGAAAACAGACCATCGAAACCACTGATTGAATTGGTCAGCCTCTAGAAATCGCCCATCCAATTTCTTGACACGCACTTATGCGTCTGGTCGAATGAATCTGTGTTCTTCACTGTCACCACGTTATTACCGTCCTACTGGCCCTCTTGTAGCATAGAGGAGTTGGAATCAAATAGGAGGAAATTGGCTACCTTTTAAATGGCTTGAATTCGCTCGTAAAACAGCAGGTTCCCCCCTCGCCGAAGGTCCTTCGACAGCGGAATTAGGCCTTCGGTAGTCGCTGGTTCCTACCCTCCACCGCTCATCCATCGAAAGATCGATTAAGCTCATACAGCGTCTCAACTGCACTTCAGTTTCCAACCAGTGCCCCGATTGGATTTCATCTCAATCGGAACAAATAAATACTGGTACACACCAATCAAACCCCACCCAGGTTCACTTCGTTTTCAACGGGTCCTCATGTGATTCAGGGTAGTTGGACACACGTAGGAGGAGATTAACTACGAGTAACATCTCCAAAAAGGCCTTCCCGAAGACTCACCTCAGTGATGGGCTGCGAGAAGAGTAGGCCGATCGTCTGATCGGTATGCTGGAAGCATCGCACATCCACATTGGTGGCGGTGGCGACGTCTTTGGGGGACGGCAACTTCCAAGTGTAGAGGTAGACATTCCTACCTTCCTGAATTGGCGACTGGTAAGGCGCGGACAAGCATTTCAGACGCTGAAAAGGAATTCAGTAGAAGTTATATTATTCCGAGTACTCTTGTTATTCATGAAGAAGACATTCATGATGGATACGCATTTTTAGTGTCTTGCGGGAACGGAGTATTCGCTGATGCACGAATATTTCCATTTTTGAAAAAAGTGAAGGAAAATCACTTAAATCTCTTTATCTCCACTTACTGAAATTTGAGTAAGAATGCCCATAAAATTTGCAAGCAGGAAATCAAATCGTCACATCGATCAAGCTCACGTGTATTTCGTAGTATCGCGCCCTATTCATCTGCCTGGCAGAGTTTTTCTTTCTGAACGAAACTGGCAGTTCATCGTCGACAACATGGCCGCCGTAGAAGGTTAGTTCATCCTCATCGCTACTGCCACTGCTCTTCTCAATTGGCGGCGAGGTTTTCGATGTAGAGTCCAGTGGTGTCTGAAAAACGATGTTTTAAAGTATAATGGCTACTTATGGTACATAAATAGAAATGCAAGGATTTCATACGAAGTAGTTGTCGTCCTCTTCCTGCTCACTAATCTCCCCCTCCTCCTCCCTCTCTTCCTTCTCCTCTTCCATCTCCTCCTCAGGTATCGTCGAGAGGTGACGGGTCTCCACGTCATCCTCCTGATCCACTTCGGGATAGGGATCAACCATGGGTCCCTCACTAGTGAAGAGATCGTCTTCCAAAGGAGTCAGGAGCAGTTGAGCCTGACGCATGAGGCTGACTTCACCATCATCATCATCGCCAGCTCCGGTTTGGGGAGTGTTGTTCACAGTAAGACGGCTAATGCCCACCAGGATATCGTTCATTTCCTCCTCCCGTCTCGCCGCCCCTGTCTGGTCTGAGAGTTGAGTGTGCTTAGCGGCGACAATCAACTTTCGGAAATCGATCGGCAAAAGGTCGGAGTCCAGGAGGCCTGCAGATCAAAGAAAGAGACGGCTTATCAATAGCCATAGATTAGATCCCGCCCCCTGTCTAGTGATTGCAATGAGAATGATTTTTGGCGTGTTCAGAAGAGGCTTTACGGTATAATATACGATTGCTTTTCCCTAGCAGTCTTATATAGTACCACAAAAATTGTCAATCAGCTAAATTAAAAACTTCAAAACAGTGCCACGTCGAGTACTTTATTGAACCCCCCAGCCGCTTGGCTAGAAAGTTCAAGGTCAGTACATCCTCATGATATAATTGTTTCAAGTTCATTAAGGAAGACCCTGGAAGCATCGGAATGTTGGCTTTGTTACTTCTTGAAATAAATGTTTCAGCCCAACCGTGACGCTTGCAACACTCACTGAACATCTTCACCTCAAGCGTCGCTGAGGTCAACTTCTCACATAAAATGCTGGCAATCGGTAATTTCTACTACTACCTAGTGGCCCGATCACGGATCAACACTCATTGCACCTCATCACGAGCACTTAATAGCGTTTTTGTTTTTCCACGATTCATCAATTCTACAATCCATACATTGGCAGGGTGCACTAACCCTAAATCTTATTGGTCCAAGTGTCGATCAATAAATCCGGTCAACCTGATCCCGACACACACACTCGGTAGTTTGAAGGAGAAGGGTAGTCGAGAGAATAAGGTGGTGGATGAGGAATCTTCTCCCAACCAAGCTCTTCTTCGATTCTGCGTGAAGTGATTGTCATGATGAAAAATCACCCCATCTCAATTCACTAGAACGGGTTCTTTTCCTCCTCAAAACATGGTTTAAAAGCCGTCATTGCTGAGAGTAGATTCTAGCATTAATTGTTGCTGCATTAGGTGGTAGTAACAACTTAAAGTGCATTGTTCCACGGCGGTCCAACTAGATAGAGAGGAGAATCTTTTTGCCATGGGGTTCCACTCTCGAAGGCTGTGGTGGAGTCTACGACGCTTAATATTCCTCCACAGTTCTATGCACCAAAAAAGATGAAAAAGGCTGGTGGAGAGAATAGAGAGAAGAGCAAATACTGTCAACTCGAGAGGCATAATTTATGGGTAGGCACTCATTTTCCAGGTTTCTGAAGATGACAATGCGCAGTTGCATGCTTTGAACTAAGCCCTATTGCCAATTCCGATCCAGTTGAGAATGCAGGATAAGCTTCTCCAAGGACTGCTCCAAATAGCAGCTTATCACCAAACTTAGCTGGACCGCGCCCAACTTGACCTTCATATTCGTGGAGGTTCGAATAGTCCCTAATCACATTCCGGAAACCATCTTCTTCAGCGAATCCTCCCATTCACAGATTCCGCATTCTCATAAGCTACCGAATTCCCTTTCTTGAACTCATACAACGGCATCTGCATCAAATTATTCTTAGGCATTTCTATGTTAGCAGGATTTTAATCAAGCAGAGTTTAATGTCTGCCTCCACTAGATATTATAGTCTCCTTAAATTTCGTTCAATTTCAAAAGGTAAAATTCAGACAGAACCTATGGGGTGACAATGATATTTGCCTGCTGAGTCAGTTAAAGTCATTTCGTTTAAAAACAACTCGAGGACCTACTCAACTTCCTAATTGCACTCCTACATGAGTTGTGCCGGCAAATATCGATTATTTAATCATGTGTGTTTCGCTCCTTGTTTCGAGCCAAAGCGCTAAACTAGACGTGCGTGTTCCCCATTGGTCGGCTCTCAACGAATCAGACCGCGTACCACGCCATTGTCTTGCTAAGCCAACAACGATGCGACAAAGTTAGCGATCCAAGGACAGGTAAATTGAGCGATTTATTAACGCTCTTGATTGAGCATTCTCGGGGTTTAATAAAAAAGCCCGGAGTTACTGACAAGAAAGAGCACTTAGAATCACTTTTACGTGGTGCAATCGTGATCGTTATGCAATTTAAGCCATTACTTCCTTTCAGTCAAAATCGAATCCGATGCACCTGAATGTTTGCTTTTATGCATTTGTCTGCCCAGAGTTTCACTAAGGCTCCTCCCGGGTCTCGCAGACTGCAGCATTTAACTGTCTAGAATCGCGAGAAGAGCTTATTTATTTCGGCGAGAACCTCACTTATATCTCTTCAGACTCTCTGAAAGAGAAGCTACTTGGAAAACCACAACTAACTGTTAAAAGTAGGGCACAGAAAGGAATAGGAATTACTGAGGCTTTGCAAGAGTTTTATGAAACTTGTGGTGCATAAGAGGAAAGAGACGACTTTTTTAAGATGACCCTCTCTCGGAACGAAATCCTCAAAGGAACCACCCATTTTCGGGATGACAAAGTAGAGGGAAAACACCGTGTTGCCAAGACTTGGCTCCGAAAACATCCCATCCAGAAGTAGCCTTCAAAAAACGGTTGTCTTCGAGCCCGAGCCGCAACTGTGCTGATGAGTTACCTCATGGAGACATGCGATTTTGTGAACTAAGTTGACTTTTTCTCCAGTCGTAATCACAAAAAAGGGCACAAGTTGACACCCACCTTCCCTGTGAAGCCGTTTACATGCCTCTAGTCGCACCATGCGTTTGGCTAGGTCCTTGTCCGATGCCAGCGGACCCTGAAAAAGAATTTAGGTGTGTGTTTTAGTCAATAAACTGGGGAAATTTCGCGTCTGGATACCTAGGCATGGTTTCGAGGCCTGATTAGCCACCTTTGTCCAACATCTGATGTGTTCCAGAGCATTGTTTTTCAGTTCCGAAATTTTATTTACAAAAAACCTCGATGGCTAAGTGCATTTGTTTTCTTGCTATTCAAACAAACACGAGATTTGTTAATTGCCACTTAAAATTCCATCTCTTCTCGACTCAGCCTAAGCGATGCTTGAAATAGTAATAAAACAGCACAGGCAATCTGAGCACACTTACAAACTCCATCGGCAAAACATCGACCTTGCATGCAGCACATCAGCTTCTTCACACTTTTTACAAAGAAGAAGAAGGAGGGAGGAGGAAGAGAGAACGAACCTTGATGACATCTTGCAGAGGTGATGGAGGAGGCATGAGCAGTTGAGCGCGGTAACCCCAATTCTCCTTGGCGATTGAGTAGAGGATTTTCAGGGGGTAGGAGGTGTCCGTTTTGAGCAAGGCGATGTACCTAAGTCAGGGGAAATCATCAATACCAACCGAGACTCAGATAGGGCATTCGAAAGAAATTTGAGTAGATTTATTGAAGCTACCACCTTTGAGAATTTAAACGTGGAAGAGAATAAGGTTATCGCATCATGATGATCAATCGCGCCGGCCATCGAAATAATGGCTCCTCAGACAACAGTGAAAACAACATAGCGGTAAGTACTGGAAACTACGAGGTTGTTGGGACTAGAAGTTGACAATAACAGCAGTTTTCCCCCCTCGAAAATCTGCAGAAAAAGTGTTGGAGAGGCTCGGGATGCATGCCTGTGGATACGACAAACCCCTGACAACGCGGGGGCAGTGATATTTAACCGAATAAGGACTTGGTCAACTCTCTACCACACCTCAGGGAAAAGTCAGAACGCTTGTCTCCCCTCTGCTGAATTTCCACGTCTTCCGAACTCCCAAAATCACCGAAACTCGCAAATGGATTACTACAGGGGTTGGACAAATTAGTGGAAACACTTTGAAAAAATCAACAAAATACATTCTAGTTTGATGAAGGCCTCAACCTCAAATCTCCGAGGCATTGATTCATACCGATTGCCAATTGTTGGTTCCAAAGGTACTTAGGACGAAGAACTTGGTGGCCTAGAATTCACAAATAGTCCCGGCCGTTATTTCTTCCTCCATGATTGGTGATCATTCGCCCGTGGGTGGATTTCCAAGAAATAGCACCCCGGATCATCTTGGCAGAACCCCCGCCGACGAAGAGATCAGTCTGGATTAAATACTTCTTTCGGTCGTCATCTCCAAAGTGCACTAGGACGAAGGTCGGAACGTCACATTTTCCACTGCCCGAGGGGCCGATTCTGCTGGAGGCTTCCACTCCACCGCCTTGAAATACTTGTCATCGTTGAGAGGAGAGGTTTTCTAATTGAAGCTCTTCCGTGATGGAAGATAAATTTGTGTAGCGCCAGATGAACAGTTTTTGTTGATACTGGGGTATGTAGGTGCCCATTGAGGAGCTCTGCGGTCATTTTAGGAGCCGTGGTCCTGTGATCCTCTCTAACAATTCCCTTTAGAATCGGTCCGACGGTCTCTCCCAACCAACAATAACTTCGGCTTTCGGCCAGACTTGTGCCTCCTTGCTGAGGACGACGATTTTCCTTCTCCTTCAAAGTCAGCGGTCACTACTTCCGAGACAGTACGCCAAGCATTCGATGGGAGGGGGCAGTTTCTCTTACACTAGCGCTACCCTTGCCATACGAACACCAACAATTTGGCCTCTTTGAAAGTCCGAGAGGTCTGCCATCTTTATGAGGTCACAACCATTTATTTTAATATCTCTAAAAATTGAGCAGCTACTATAACTTAGTAAACACCTTCTGCACTCAGATGGTTAGGACAATTTCCATTACTAACAGCCCAGAAACTGAGTGTTCACCTCATGAGTACGGAGGGGGCACTGCTAGTGGTAATGCGCGGTCCATCCGGACCGAAGGGCATGTACGTCTCCTTATCCAACTGCGAGGCGCAGATCCCCGTGGGATCATCCTCCTCCTCCTCCTCACCATCCACCATATTCTCGATTCGCCGGTTCACGAGGGCATCGTTAATGCGGCTCTCCAGATTGAGGTAGCTCTGGACATTGTTCCTCGTCTTGTCGGCGTCCTCCGTCAAGAGGACGAAGTAGGAGACACTGGCGCGTGCTCTACCCTGCAAGCAGACAACATCAGGACGCGCGTTGATTGGCTCAATCGCTTTCGTTTCGCTCTATTCCCATTGGCCGTGGCAGGGCTCACCTGCGATTGGATGAAGGAGCGGTAATTGGTGAGCTCGTCAGCCTTGATCACCACGTTGCAGGCTCGGACATCGAGGCCCTCCTCGACCACATTCGTCGCCACGAGGATGTTGAAGGCGTTGTTCCTGAAGCCCTCCAGCACATTTAGTTGCTCTCCCGTTGACATAGTGGCCTGAAAGGGAATGCAGAAAAGGGGTTAACCATGAAAGAGTGCGGCTAAGGCACTACGACATTTATAAGTTGTGAAGATAAACTGAGGCACACATCCGCCCAATTCTACCCACGATGATGATGACCTACTGCGGTATGGACTTAAACAGCACTATCAGGTCATCCTGATAGTGTGAACAAATAAAACAAGTGACCGAATGTTGCATGAAATTTGAGCTTCAATTATCAAAGAGCTTCCCCAGATTATCTACGACTTACTTGCATCTATTTCTAAGCTTATTGAAACCTTTATTACTGTAAAATTTTCTCAGATTTCACAAATGTCGGTTTGCCCCTATTCCTGCTTTGTACAATTCTACGAAATAAATGGTTGTCTAAAAGAGGAGCCCGATCGGGAAGACAAGGTGGTGGAGGAGGAGGGAATTTCGCACAACCCAGTTTTTCTTCGATCTTTTGTGACATGACTCCCGCTATTAGCCGAAGTAGTACATTGTCCTAATGAAACATCAACCCTTTCCCATTTAATGGTTCAAACGTCGCCCTAATTGCTGGCAGTAGGCTTCTGCATTAATCGTCGCTGTATTACGTGCGTCGTCTCATTTACTATCGTGTTTTAAGCGCGTGGAGGTTAGAGTGGTCTAACCAAGGCCCAATACTCATTGCGCTGTTTAGTAAGAGAACCGTCTAACGGAATTGCCTGTGTGCATTTCCCCCGATTCACCAACTCCACAAGTCATATGGGGACCGCGTGCATTGATCCTACATATTATTGCTCCCGATGTTGACCAATAAATCCAATCGACCCAATCTCGAAACACACTTTGGTACAGACGTCTTCTCTTCCCTCTACGGTACTGAGAATCCTCATTTTACACGAAGTAGTAGTAGAGAGACTTCAGTGCAGCTATCCGCTACACGGTATCAGGAATGTTCTCGGTTTTTCACCGTCGTTTTAGTTATGCAAACTAACAACTCAGAAGGGCATTCCGAACTGCTGCTGCGCGTAAGCAAGAGATGGGATAGCGGTAAATGAACAGGGCCACCACCAACACTTGGAGACACCCCTACACCAGCTCCCATTGGCTGAAGGACCCACCACATTGTTGTTGGGGTTGGAGCTGACGCAGTGTGAAGCCCTGAAGCCTGCATAGAACGGCACGACCTCCGAGACGTCGTTGATGAGTTTCGCCAGCGCCGCCGTGGCGATGCGCTCCTTCACCAGCAGGAGAATCGACAAGTGCTCCCCATCGGCCTCCACCTTCTCCTACGCAACAAAAAGCACCAATCACAGTCAGTCAGTCAATGGGTTATCAAAGCGGCCCCACCACTTACGCGGTAGTGACGGAGGACACGGAAGAGGGTGATGGTTTTCAAGGTCATGGGGAAGCGCGCCAGCATGAAGGGACCCCAGGCGGGGTCGTTGGGTGCCTCGCGCGAGGGCTGGGCCGGCGCCGCTAGAATTTGCCGCTGTTGGCACCGCCGAGCGGCCTCCATACTTTCGGAGAGAGCGGTCAGACAGGTCTGGATCACGCGCACTGTCCTCGCGTCCTTCACCTGGCAAGTCCCACTCATCTTCATTATGGTCAGCAGCGCCTTCTCTGACTGCTCGCAGGCCTGTTTGAGAGAGGTATTTATAGAGAGTGGAACAGATTCTTACGGACAATACCAGGTCATCCAAAAAATTTTGTCCGAATTTTGAGCAAATACACAGGTGACCAAAGGTTGCAGAATGTACTGAGACTAGTGTAACTAAGACTTGCTTCCACCTATTAACAACGCTATTATTAGCAGCATTCTTTTGGTTTTGGTTATTTGGGGAACTGACCAATGTCAGTTCCAACCCCTTTCGTACTGATGCAAAAGGTGTTTCTTCCAATTGAATTTGAGATACGAAAAGGCAGTCATAGGAAGGAGTAGGGTCGGTAAAATAAGATAGATGAGAAATTTTCTAGAAACCAAGTTTTTCTACGACATTCTTCCCTGACGTGATTCTTGCTGTGTGGGGTCGTGCTAAATAACGGAGATGAAGTATCGCCCCTTTTCGCTTCATTAAAGCAGGCCTTTTTCCCTCCTCAAAGCTCTATTCAGACGCCTCCCCGATGACTAACAGTAGACCTGAGCACTAAGTGTGGTTGCATTAGTTGGTAGTAGGAATTTAAAGTCGATTATTCCTCGCCCATCCCACCAGATTGGAATAAGAACCTTTTCTCGGCGGCTGTGGCTGGGGTCTTTCTCCCGGTCAAAAGTCCATCCCCAAAAATGTGGAAGGAGTTGGTGCGAATGGGGAAGAGAAGAGCACATGTAATCAACTCGAGATTTGCGACTGTTTTCAGACACCCATTCTTGAGGTACCCATTCTCCAAGTTTTTGAAGATGACGATGATTAATTTTATGGTTTAGACTAAACTTAATCGCCAATTTCAACTAAACCGACAAAGCAGGATAAGCTTCTTCGAGAGCTGCTTCAAGAAGCAGCCTATCATCAAACTCAAGTGCACACTCGGTTCGATCTTTATCTTCTTGCAGAGTGAAATAATCTCCAATTCTGAATTTCGCAAACTGTCTTCTGCAGCGATCTTCTTTCATTCTTTTACGCGTTCTTCTCCACAAACTGCGTGGATGATTCTACCCTCTTCAGCTGCTTAATTTCCATTCCTCAATTCAAAGCAACATGTGCCGCCAATGGTTCTTAGGTTTTAATTAACCAAATTTTCGTTTTATAGCTATGTAGGATACATTTTAACCATTCTAACCAACTTTTAACTTAAATACAATGTTCAGTTTCATTAGGCATTACAAAATACTCATTGAATCCGGACAAAACTTATGGGATGAAATGGTGCTTGTATTAAGGGACTTTACACGCAATATTCTTGCTCCTTTCAAAGAGCGAAGACCTCTTCGTTCATGCGAGGGATGACAACCAGGCGAACTGATGAAGATTGGAACCCCGCCCTCCCCTTAAACTTGAAGGATGATATTTTGCAACTGCCAAAAAACAAGGATAGTAGGTCGTTGCTCATTGAACAGTGGGACTTAAAACCATGAAACTGGAGGTTACGAGGCAGCTGTGGTGCTTATTTAGAGTTAGCGGCTTCACAGCGGACAATCTGATTGCACCAGCACAGGTGGTAACGAAAATCAGGCGTTGTGGATTGAATTTAATGTTTAAGGCACCAGTACTCAACGGAGTTACAACTCTTACGAGCATTGCAGAAGGGGTCAACTCTCCTGCCACACCTAAGGAGGAAATCACAAGGGCTTATCATCCGGCAATTTCTACGACGATCACCCCGAACTCCAATCCCCTAAATCCCAACCTACCGATGCACTACTACTGTGCACGGTTTGACGCTGCCACAGCCGGCCGACGAAGGCTCAATGACCATAGTACAACTCAGCATCCCTAAGTGACCTGAGATCCTAGCCACACCTAATTGCGTATCAATGACAGAATTAAAGCAGTTTTTGAGAAGATTCAAACGGTAGATATTGAAGCATCACCTTAGTGAACCCAGGGATCCTCCCATACCGACTCGAGCTTCCATAAATAGCAACCTCTAACTCTAGGCTCTCTCGAGTCCCATCACAAAATCCACTCACATGCAGAGCACAGTAGACGCCGAAGTCATCGGCCACGCGGAGACACTGTTGGAGGACGCGCTTCATTTTCTTCGGAGAGAATTCGTGCAGCTCCATGACGGAGAGGAAGAGCTCCTTCCGAATCCTTCGATTGGCGTCCAGCAGGGTCTCCAGATCGATGTACTCGTCCACTTTCATATCCTTCGTCAGTCTACACAAAGGAACAAACGACAGATCTGGTTAGTTCCACTGCACTGCCCACTTGAGCGACTCATCAACCCACTATCGGGACAAGGAAACATGAGTCTCAAGCACTATTTATGCAACAGCCACCTGGCTAGAGACTACATACACGGTAATTTTTTCTGCGCCCTGTTCCAGAGCCTGTGCAAAGGGGTGGTAGGGTTGGCCGGGCAGAAGGTTGGCTCCACTGCGCTTGAATGGGACAATCTGGCGCTGGCGCAGACCAGTGACCATATTGATCGAGTCGTGGGTCGAGGTGACGATTCGTGCTCGCATCAGCTGCTCCAGCTCACTCAATCGGTCCTCAAGATTCTCCCCTGCTTTCATGTTGTTCACAAGCGAAGCCGACAGACCCAGAACCTGTGCATAGATCAATGGAGCAGAGTAGAGCTTCGGCATGATTCGGGCATGGAATTGATGAGAACGAGTGCCTTACTTTGGGTCCACGGGAGTAATCGGGTAGCCAACGACCTTTGGGAAAGTTGTGCAGATGCTTGCAAATGTCGGTGAAATCTGACCGGGTTTTGGGGTCCGCGTGGTGACACTCATCGAAAATTATCAAACAGACGTTTCGCAAGCTGACTTTGCAGTGGTTAAGGACATCGCGAAAGACACCCGCTGTGATCACCAGAACCCGATGTTTCTCCAATTGACCACGCCAGATGGACTGAATTAAAAAAGGTAAAATACCAATAAAGAAATTAACTGCTTTTTTAAGTAAAGGGCTTCAAACCTCATTCCACGTGTCGATCCAGACACTGGGAGAAACCTGGCCATGGAAAACTCCAATTTCGTCGCTGGGAATGGGTAATTGTGTTCTTAGGAAATCGGCATGTTGATAAACCAAATGCACTGAAAAAAGGGTGAAAAGAAGTACTCAGTACTATGTCCGGGCATGAATTCACAGAAAGCATGGACCCACCTGTTTTGGCAATAAAGACTATCCGTCTGCCACCTTCAGCAATCGGCCGGTAAGTCTCGTGTAGGTGCTCTTTAATTACCATAACAGCTATAAAGGTTTTGCCCAAACCAGTGTTTAATTTAGCAACAATGCTTTCATTGAGGGCTATATTAGCTATTTCGACTTGGTAAGGCCGGGCCTTTAAGACTCCTGATTTCTGGCCCTTGAGCTTGGTAAATTTATTTGTCATGATTCGCCGCGGTCCTATAAAAGAATGGACTAGTTTACTGTTAGTGAACATGT
Organism: Anomotaenia brevis; assembly: GCA_030710315.1. Classification (NCBI taxonomy): domain Eukaryota; kingdom Metazoa; phylum Platyhelminthes; class Cestoda; order Cyclophyllidea; family Dilepididae; genus Anomotaenia; species Anomotaenia brevis. Next base: position 93,621 of record JAUOZQ010000181.1, read on the forward strand.
TATATTAATTCATTAAAATGAACACTATGCAGCACCCACGCACGCAAAACACCGCCTCAGTCTAAAATGACCTCAATAGCGTGCATTTAGAAATTTTAACTACTACGAAGGTTTTTGTAAAAGCTCTGAAATCTTCTGTTGATATTTATTTTATCAAAAAATTCATTAAATTTCTCTAATTTTTCTTTAATAGTACAATGCTTGATTGAAATCGAACTTCAGTAAAAAATATTTGAGAATGCTGGCTGACTGAATTTACACGAACCCGATTACTAGACTCTAATAAAATGGACAGCAACTAAACGCCAGATTAACTTCCGCATCCCTTTCAGAAAGTAAATTCTTCTTGAAAATAACAGCGTCTCTTTGTGACTTTCCACGTCTAATGAGCTAAGGTGGCGATAATTAGCGCAACTGTCGCTTAAATATGCATCAATAGTATTTACGACACGGGTGTCTGAAGTGGCATGTCAGTAAAAATTGTGCTTCGTTGGAGAGCCTTGTAAATTTATAAACATCTATTTTCAGTCAGAGAATAAATTCACTTGAAGCAGGGTGCAGTTAGTTCAGGGAGCATCTGACAGTTAATTAGGGTTTTAATGGGAGGATTCACTATCCTTCTGCTCCAGATGAATTCACCACTTATTATATTAATTACTTTTGTTTTTGATTAATTATTTGAGTTACTGAAATAGAGAAAAAGCAATAATGTAATGCATTTGGCACAGTAAGAAGACCAGAATGCCCTTTAAAAAGGTCATTCGCTAAGTTTGCCTCGGAATCTCAACGACTTCCGATTTTAGACATTTTTCAGTCATCTGAATGGAAAATAATTATAGCAAGCTGTTGTGTCAGCAGCTTGGCCAAATGCCGCATTTCTAAGCCAACTCAAGATAAAAACTTAAAAAATGTGGTGATTTTCTGAAGAATATACTTATATAAGGACATTTTAAATAAAAATTGTTTAAATCTTAAAGGGTTGCTAGTCCATCACTTGAGCCTGATGAAGGCATAGCAGGACAACCAGGTTCATTGATGTACTCTGTGTTAATGCATTTTGAATCGGAAGACAAACTGAGCTTTTTACCCCATCCATTCCATATACATCTAGAGAACTACATATGAACTACACAAGATTGATTGGTTTGCTCAAATGAATCGACCTAAAAAGCATGGATACATTCTTTACACTCTCAACCCCAATTTCACAGTCAAATACGGAGATGAAAGGTTGCTGAGCAGCAAATATAACCGACTCCGGATTACATACATTAGATGAAATATCAGACTTACTATTCGCTACTTAAACTGAGCTGCTCTTAAGGCAGTAACCATGCAGTCAGTCACATATAAGGCAGTCTCAGTAAACCCCAAATCTGCGTCCTCTCAACAGATTCCACAAAAGACGATTAAGCAGGCATATCCTAAGATGCATGAACAGTTTACTGGGACATCGGTGACCACTAACTGATCAATAAAAGATAAAACACCTTTATAAAAGATTAAAATATAAATCAACTTAAAATAAAGGCACATTCTAGTCTATAATAAAAATAAAGTATTAAACTTTAATTATCCGGTAAAAATAATTGTAGTTTATTAAATGGTACCATTCATTAATTTTGTTTTGATTGATGACACTCGTCTTTTCTGGCCTTCGCTTCCTCTGGCGGGTTACTCGTTATTCCATCTTAGGTAGGTAGGCGCTGGCGTACGATGGCTGAGGAGAACTCTTTGAATAGCGGGGAAACAGCTGAAAAGTCTGTAAGTGTCGAGGAAAATGGTGTAGAACAGGCGAGTACAACGCCAAAGCCTAATAACAACGAGTATCGCAACGATAGCTACTCAGGGAGTCCCCGTTCCCAAAAGAAAATTTTCGTCGGTGCTCTAACACCAGAAACTACAGAGCGTAAGATTTGCTCGATTTAGTATAGTGAATTCTTTTAGAGAACTTAATAGACTATTTTTCTAAATTTGGGGAGGTCGTTTCATGTGCTGTGAAAGTATATCGTGACACTGGCTACTCTCGTGGCTTTGGTTTCATTGTTTTCAAAAATGATGAAACGGTCAAGAAGGTTTTGAGTATTCCTGAGCACATTGTCAACGGCAAAAAAATCGATCCCAAGCCGGCCAAATGTCCCAAAGACACGCAACGGAAGGTTTTTGTTGGTGGACTGGACCCCGATGTTTCTACCAAAGAGATCGAGGAGCACTTCAGCAAGTTCGGCAAAGTCGAGGCTGTTGAAACGCCCTTCGACAATACGAAAATGCGTCGTAGAAGCTACGTATTCGTCGTATTCTCCTCTGAGTACGAGGCCAAGCGCGCTGCCTCTGTTGAGCGTCAGGAGATTAACGGCAAGACTGTGAGTCCCTATTTCTGAATGCTACATCCGATGGAGGTTATTGGTAGGTTGAGTTACTGTGTATTTTCACCTTGACAGTGTGACGTGCGTGTCGCGGTGCCTCGCGATGTGTCCATGCGTCAACGAGGTAATTTTTTCTCCACTCTCCCCTTACCCACATAAATTTGCAACTACTTTTACAAGCACACATTTTGTCGATTCCCCAATCAGCCCTTGCGAACTCCGTCCCTCAACTGAACCTGGCCGAGGTGCAGCAGGCCATGCTGAGCCTCTTTTACTACAGCAGTCTCGGTCAGCAGCCCATCATACCGCAGAACCACTTCGCGGCCTGGCCTCAAGCCCCCACCGCCGCCGCTGCTGCGGCACCAGCCAGTCACCCCCATCACCACCTCCAGCAGCACAACCCCCACGTTGCAGTCACCGGAGCTGGTCCCTCTGTATCGACCACCGGAAACCCCGGAGGCAGTGCCCGATCACCCTTCCGGACCAGTTTCGATCAGGCCGACAAGCTCTTCAACCAGCCTACCGCCGCTGGCGCTGTCTCTGGGGCTCTAACTCGTGCCGATGCCCCCTGGTACGACTCCACCACCGCGGTTAGGTCCAACCAGGGTTCGAACTCGGCAGCTAGAGGCCAACAGCAGCACCATCACCACCAACAGCAGCAGCAGCAACAGCACCAAGCCCCCCCACCACCGTACAACCTCATACCGGGACCCCTGCCCTACCCCACGGCGGCCGCTGCTGCTGCCGCAGCCGTCGCTCCCCATCAGTTCTACTACCAAGCGACACCTGGCTACTACTACCACCCAGCGGCTGCCGCGGCCGCCGCCGCTGCTGCTGCTGCTGGTGCCGTCCCCGCGGGGGTGAGCGGACCTGTTGGCTCACCCACCGACGCGCAGAACGGCTCTGCCAACGGCGGCCAGGGCGCCGCTGTCATGAACGACTACATGGCCGCCATCGTCGCTGCAAACCAGATGACGCCCTACATGGCGCCTGGCACCGCCGATTTGAGTGAGTTCCCCACTTGGAGGTGTAGGTGGAAGGTTTGTCTGTATGCCTAGCCTCTGGTGTGCCTTTTAGGCTACCTGTACCGCCAGCAGCAGGGCTCGGTTAACAACGGGTTGGCGTCGTTTTATGGTGGGGCAGGAGCGACGGACGGGAGCATGTTTACCGCGGTGAGCTCGGCGGCCGCGAACAACGGGCATTACTATAGCAACGGGCTGGTGGCAGCGGCGAGTCCCTCGCCCCTCAAGCCTAGGAGCGTGAAGGCGACGAACCACGTGAACGGCAGGAACGGGGTGAGCAAGGACGTGGAGGCGGCTGGTGGCAGTGGCAACAACAACAGCAGTGCCAATGAAGCCGCGGCGGAGGTCGCCAGCAACGGCGCTGGTGGCGGCTCTCTGGAGGCCCAAATGGCCAACCTGACTGTCGCGGCCGACATGTGATATGGTGTGCCCACCCCCTCAACCGTAACTCTGGGTGTCTGTGAGTGCGTGACTGTGACTGTCTGTTTGAGTGACTGTGTGCCTGGTAGGAGTATCCTTAATGCCCCAGCGCCCCTTAGCTGGAAAATAACCACGTCACCGCCGCCGCCGATACCAGCACAACCACAAATGTGTACAGCTGACCGTTGCCGCCGCCACTGACGACAAGACTAGGTTTCTTCAAATTTGGACTGCCGTTAGGAATCTTTGCGGATTGATCATGAGGACTCGTCATCGCCTTCCCAACCCCTTCCCCGTCCCCCGTCTCATTGACATCTCATCAAGTCCCTCTCCCAGCCCCCCCCCCCCGCCCCTAAATGACACGAAGGACTGGCTGAATGATGCGTGTTTTGTGAGGACAGGCACTGAAGGGGGCATTTGTTGAAGTGGAGTAAAAGTGTACAAAAGAACGGGGGTTTGTCTTTGTCTCGAAGGTGGGATTCCCCTTCTTCGATCACTTCGATTGAGAGGAGGGTAAAGCTCAATTGCTGAATGAGCCTAGGGATACTATGGAAGGACGCGGACTAGATTTCCACAACTTCGGATGTGATGCCTCCGCATCTTTTATGAGGGGAGTCTCGAGCTGAGTTCTGGTGCCTTCCTGGTGGTTAAGTCCTGGAGAATGATAGCAAGTGTGGCTATTAATAGTTGGGACATATGTGTGCCCCCACACCTCAGGGAAAAGTCGAAAATGGCTGTCGGCTGACTATTTTATGACCAACACTCCCCACACACTTCTAAACTAGGCGATGAACTATTAGAAACGGTGATGGCCCTGGTGTCAGCACAACAAAATCCCAGTTGATTAACACGGCAGATTTGGCTCAGACTCTCCAGGAAACGTCGAATCCACTAACCCGCTTATGACAGAGTCCTTTAGAATCAATTGCATTTTGGACTTAGATTTATCACGGACAAGATCTCTTTGTGCACATTCTTCATAAGCCCACAGTTAGTTAACTAGCTGGGTCCTAACCTGGTTAGCAGCCAACTGAAATTTTGACACTGGGAACAAAATTTTCGACATTCATATGCAAAAACTTGGTTAAATTCCACAAAACACTGCTCAATTTTAGGGCCACTAAAGTTGCATGCTGCTGCTGCAGCCCACCTTACCACAGTTATCACCAAGCGGAGTGCTCCAGATTCCATAACTCTTCAAGTCTATTGGCGAGCCGCACTGGTTGTTATTATTGCATCCAAGTCACTTATGCGCAAAGGCTCTACCAGGTTTCTTTTGTGTGTGTGGTGTTCACAAACCACTAATCGAGTTACCTTGGCGGGGAGAGAGCGAGATCATAGATGAGTCAAATGGGTGGCGAAATGGCGCTAGAATTTATTTGTGACATTCACTGGTGCCCTTTTTGACACAACGGACCCACAGAAACGTGTCAGTTTAACTCGGAAAAGGGATCGGCTGATTCAGAACTTCATTTTACTGATATCTCAGAAATAAGCAACCTTGGAGGCATCTCGGTACCTCTACTTTATAGTTGTTAGAATAAAGTCAGATTTCTCCAAAAAAATGGCTCACAAACACCTTTCGCAAGCTCAAAAAAGGAGCACCTTTGCTACCACCTAGAAGGATTACAAATCGATGCCACAGCCTTGATTTCTGACGAGTTACACATCTAAAGGAAGTTATTTCAGTTAGAGTTAACCGAATTCGGCATAAATCCAATTAGGTAGTCCCTTCTAGTGCTATTTCGCATACTCACGCACACAGCACAATAGCTACAACGTCTGGCCACTCAAGCAAACATAATAAGCACTGACTATTGCGTGTGACGTCTTTTAACATGCAAAAATTCGTCTTAGCATCAGTTGGACAGTAGGAAAGGATCACTTGGTTATCTGTAGGCCCTTAGGAACTGCGTGTGAAATGGGGGGTAATTTGGACACAAAAATCACTTTATTGGTAAAACTAAGCCGAAGATGCAGGAGCCTATGCAATCCTTGTGTACCAAGCAGCAGAAAGCCACTGGGTGCGTGCGTGTGCGCTGAGCGAACGCCAACTGCGAGGTTATTGGCTGCCGACAGTATCGATCGCAAGTCGTCGACGTGATGCATGCTGCCTGCGCTGTGTGGGTGGAACGCACGCACGGAAGCTTGACACGTGTGGTGGTTGTACGCACTCATCGAAAGTAACGACTACGACAACGATGATACTAGCATGCTGCTGCTACTGTTTCAGCAGTAGTTGGGATACTGACCAGTGATGAGGTTTAGCCTCGCTGATTAATCGCCTGGTCACATTATGGTGGTAAAGGTAGATTAAGGGGTTTCGTGACTATGGTTTAAAAATGTACATAGTGTGTGCATATGCGCTTGTGAATGTCGGTGTTTGGACTACCGGTGTCACACAAAAAATACATGGAAAAATGTGCATTTAGTGAACCTAATGAGCCTGAATTGCATTTAATTACATCCGTGCCACAGGCTTCATCGATTTTTTCCGCAAAGCTGACGAAAAATCAATGCATTTCGTTGGCTTCTTAAAAAAGGGCAGCACAAAGGAGAATCTGGTTAAAAAAACCTTAACAAACACGATATGATAAAACGACTGGTCGAAAAATTGTAATCGTGTAACTTGTGATTTTATGGAAATTTAATGTCCTGAAATGTTTTTGGGCGGATGTGGTTCTGGAGTTACAAACATCCTGTAAAAAGGCCATTCCTTAACGTGATAAATAAGGGCATGAAAGCTCTGAAATTAATACAGATAAATGAGATTCGGTGGAAACAATTTCGATGTTTTATCATGAGTTATAAATTTATGTTATAGGAGGCCTACTGTACCAAAAATGCTGAATAACCTGGAGAAAGACATGAACTTAAACCCTGGCTGTCATTAGCTGCAGTACTTTTCCAACTATCGATTTTTGGGGCAAATCTGCCGCTGAAATATGGCACACACTATATACCTGGATTGAATAAGCGCTTTCCCATTTTAGCTATGTCATTTCCACGAATGAGGGGGCATTAGTAATGCTTGATTAAAAACTCCAAGAGCACATAGAGTCCCTGCTTCTTTCAAAAGTTAGATGAAGTAGCTCAAGCGTATCATGGATGCACTTGTCCTTGAATGATGGACGCAATTCGGTTAGAGGAAAAGCGCCCATCTTTGCTATTGCTTTTAGCAACCAAAATTAGACACCGTGAGTAGATAATCTGGGCATGCTACTGCCTAAACTTGCAAAATGGCCTACGTGGGAATATTTAGGGACTCTACTAATTCTGTTATTTCATATATTTTTTCGTGCAACCTTGGCATCCACGAAGGCATATTACCAGTCTGAGTGGATTCTCCAAAATTTTCGCCAAATTCAATTTAAATTGACGGGGTGGTGAGTGCCCTTTCTGATACAGCGTTTTAGTTCAATTTACGTGAATAATAGGTGTATGTGCTCAGTCGATTTTGCATCCAGCTCGAGAAATTTCCAATGAACTGGATTTCAATCGATCGTTAAATAAAGCAACAACTAAGTAATATAAGATATATTTTTTGCTGTAATTTTTGGCCAATAAATGGCGAAATCGTAGCATTTGTTCAGTTTAATCCAGCTCCGAAAAAGGTAAAAAAAGAAAGGGAAAACAGACGCAGATAATATCCGCAATTTCGCCACAAGATGAACGGTTCGATTGTGTGTGCACGTGTGCGCATGGACGACGGTATCGCATTACCGCTAGTCTACTACAAGCGCGTACACGTGTCGGATGGGGAGAGCGAGAGACCTCAGATTATTGCCACCTGTCCTGAAGCCTCGAGGAAGGGGGGAGGGCTGGTGGAGGTAGAATGAAGGATTGCCCTACTCGGTAAAGATAATGATCACCTTAACCTCTTACCGATTACCTGTTGCCGTGGACAAACTAGTGTGATGATCCAGTTGGTTGAACACCAGATTAGTCGGTACAGTCAGATGTACACTGAAGAAAAGATCGTCAAAAATGGACTAATTCACGAGTCTGACTGAGAGTTGAACCGATTAAAGGGCCTATTATATGCTGCTCAATTTTTGTTAATTATCTATTAGGTAAAGAAGACGACCTTTTTTCTTGTAAGCAAATCTAGCTTTCATAGTCTAGCCTCATTTTTCCGTTGCAATTTCTGGTGGCAGAGTTGAACCCTCAGGTCATAAAGAGGTATTCATCAGATGAGTTGACCTAACGGCACAGAAGTCACCTCAGACTGAGAACCCTGAGGATATTACCAGCGCAGATGAGGTCACAACTCACTTGAGGTAGGTGGTTGGTTTGAGGTCGGTGACTATTCCACACAGAATCTCTTCAAAAGAGACAGATAACTAGCACTCTAATTAACTGGCATTTTACGGATTCTTTTCACATACCTCTGTGTAAGGTAAAAAATGACTGTTAGAAGCAAACACGAATTAAAAGAAATCCCCATATCTCGACCCGATGGAAAATTATCTAGGTTTGGGCGTTAGCTGCCGCAAGTGCTAATAGAAAATTCCTCACCTAGTTAATGAAATGGAAGTGATTCTGAGGAAACCCTTCCCACAGGGAGAGTTCAATCAGTTTGTGTCAGTCCATTGCATTTCTTTTAAATATCTCTTATAATTGGTAGTTACCACGGCATTTTTTTACTTTTTTCCTACTGTGACTCCATCTCTGCCCTTTTAAGCGAAAGCTTAGGCCACTTGTTTGTCCTGCAAAGTCATGCCAAATGTCTTATTGTCAACATATCGAACCACGCCACTTAGATTGCGGGATGGTGAAGGTAAACGGTGTGACCACGGCGTCTGAAGCGTGTGTGGTCAAAGAAAATGGGCTGATAGTGGGCAGGCATCGAGGTGCCTGATTTGTAAAGCAGAGAGGTGCACGTGCTGTGGGTGTCTACTGTACTCTACGAAATTACCTACTCGGAAGACCATGATGAACCATTGCTACGTGGAACACGGAAAAATCGTACAGAATGGGCTTTCAAGTAACAAAACTTAATTATTACGAAATACTTTGTAATTAGATTCGATGATTTAACATCCTAAAATTCTCCAGCGTGCAAGAGTCTTCAAACATTACAGGAATCTTAAAAATAAAATAAACTGGAAGCCACTCAAAATACTACGGGAATCGAGGAAATAGGGATGCGTTTTCTTTTCAGCTCATTCAAGTATGGAGTCTTCGCGGTGACTTTGCTAGGCTCATCAAGGTGCCAAAAAAGTGATTGGGAAACTAAAAAACCAACAAATTTGGAAGAAATTCAGTAGTTAAAGTAACCGTGCCATATTAACAAATGGAGCCTTTATTGCAGCCTGTATCCCCAAGCTGATCTCACACTTTTCCACCCCAAACATTCTTTAATTCTGTGTTTTGAATAACTGGCTTTTCTCGACTTCAGAGCCCAACCATGCATGTCAACCCACCATCGGGTTAAAATGTGGGTGTGAGTTCGTTGAAGGGCACATGATATGGAAAAAAGGCTAATAGTAGCCATTTTTTACTTTTCCATAAGGTTTAAGTGCTGCTGACATAGAGTTGGTTACAAAACCCACTATATGGGATTTAACTACAGCGGTCAGCTCGAATTCCATGTAGACGTCAGAAATCGGACTAAATTCCTCCGACACTTTTCATCAGTCATGTGATAATATTCCGATTTCTTAGCTTCTAGCTACTACAATAGTCTTTTTCATGTTATTGGGCAGTTTTCACAGTGTTTAAGGGGAGTATTGTGGAGCAGAGACCATAATAGCTTTACTTTTTGATTGCCTTAGTGAATCACCATGATGCCTCAAGTAATTCTCTTCCACGGTGAATCATAATAACTGAAGCGTAGTAGGCGCAAATACCATTAACGCATCTGAAAACAGATCAAATACTTTCTTGTAAAACTTGCTCCGAACATACTGCAGCGATTGTGCTCGTAAGTGCTGGGTAAGTGATAGAACACCGGAACCCTGAACACCGCGTATCAAAACCTATCATGAAGTCCTTAAACCTCACGGCCGTCCTTGATATTAGTCAATCGATTTTCCCCACAAATCGATTCATATTAGTCTCTCCTCCTTCATTTGTACTTTTGTAAGAAGGCTTTATTGATTGTAATTTGTAGCCGATAATTACGATTTCCCTTCCTATAGGTCTATTTAGGAATCGCGGGGGATGGACTTCAAAAAAACCTTCGATGCTCTCCCATAACCCAAGGCACCTCATTGGCTGTTGAGGAGGCCTCGTTCATTGGTTCTCCTTTCAAACGCCTCCCTCGCCCCTGTATGCCTCGATGAGTCAATCCGAGGTACAGACGGCACCCGGGCTGCATAAAACGGCCTTGTGGTGTGCATGTTTACGAGCGCGGCCGAGGGAGATGGGGTGATGAGTCACCGGCAGACAGAAGGTGGAGGCAGTAATGCCAACCGGTAGCAAGCTCTGTCAACAATGGCTATCTACTAGTTACCTAGCTAGCAAGCTGAATGAACTTTTAGACCCGCTCCAACTTTGTCTTTGCAGCTGACAATAGTATTTCACATAGGATATCACACCCACCACCCTCGTCATCTACTTTGCTGAAAAACGCTGGTTAAAAGTGCTACTCAGGGACAAATTCCCGATCGATATTAAAAAACCCTCGAAGCTACCGCTTACCTCGCACCTGAATCGATTGATGTTTAGCGGTGGGTCTGCTCAACAATTAAGAAGCTATTTATAGAAGTTTGGGTTTTAAATCGTTTAATATCGATCTTTCACGCAGCTCTGCAGCCGCAAAGGCTTGTAACTCCAAATTTAGGCGTTGAGGCAGTATTTTAGCAACAAAAAGTATCTATTCCGCTTTTACAAGCTGGCCAAAGTAGTCACGCTTAACAGGCTTAGGCCAATAGGAGGCCAGCTGAGTGGGATCCTTACAAATCTCAAGGCAGCCAATCAGAGTGCGACGAGTTGGGCAACGTGCTTTATTTCGCCTAGCGGGAAGCCAGGTTGGCCTACCCAGGGCAGATTTTGACAACTAGTACGCCAAGATTTCCAAGCGATGAAGGGGTAGACCTAAAGTGCATTTCTTCGTTATGCAATTTAGGGGGAAAAAACGCACCCTAGGGCGGAAATTAACCGAAAGTTCGGAAATATGCCATTTCTATCAATATGCGGATGTTAGGGTTGCAAGCGGAAGTGTACATTGATTTAAATAGAAACACACACAGGAGCTAAAAACTTTAGAAAAATCCTCTAGCAAATGAAATCTCATTGGTCCAAAAACATCTGCCCACTAGAATCACACTTACCATTGGAAATTTAGCAGCTCTAAGAGGTGGGCACCCTGTTACATCGACTCACAGTGTCAAGCTTCCGATTGCTAATGCCAAAACAACAGAATAGCCATCCTATTCCTAGTCATTTGTAAAAATTCATTGGTTCCCATTGAGGACAACTTCAGACTGCAATGAGCAGTAGTTCGGTCACGTCTCTATCCGGGCTCTTGCCTCTACTACATCAAGTGTTAGTGGGGAGACCCCTTTACAGATCCAAGAATGCATCCTAACAACCCAGAATGCTACAGCAACAACTGCGGGCGTGAAATTACTTCCGGCTTTGACAGGTTTTGTGAAATCGCCATTAGGCAAGCAAACCAGTGCAAGATCTATTGCAAAATTGAGAGGGGCTTAGAACCAAGTGAGGAATTGCGATGAAATTTGATGCCCTAGATCACTGGGGGTGAAGTGGAAAGGATCAAACAGATAGTAGGGAATCGGTTGAGACCGCACCACTTTAAGCACACCTCACGTACACCTCACGTACACCTCAAGCACACACCAGGTCTTCCCCTGTTTCATCGTTGAGTGAGTAGCATTTTGCCACGTCTTTGTCGACATATTGGTTGATCCATGGGTTTGAAAAAAGCAGGCCAAGTTTCCACAGTAGAAAATTCTTCTATCTATCCATTTAAGTGTGGAATTCATGCACTAGATGAAGGAGAGGAATTTATGCAACGGGAGAGGCCGTTGCTACTGTCATTGGCACATGAATGACAGGAATAAACAGCGAGGCACTTTTTAAAGTCGTCTTATGTCGGTTGATAGATTTGTGAAGAGGTATCCCTCGAGCCAGACGAACTGATCGATCTACGAGTCTGCCTTTCTGAATCATTTCTTCATTCAACGTTTTGGGTGAGCAGAAATCCTAACACACCCATCTAGGATCATGAGGCATTGACTATTTTTCCTAAGACTGCTTTGGAATTCAAGAACTCCCAGAAGAGATAGCAACTACCAAGTTATTACCCTTGAACCATTGTTTGGGCACCCTGGTTATAGTGCGGCCACAATAGAATCGAAAACACTTCTAATGAAATTCGACATGCATTTTCTGAAGAAAAGAGGTTACGCTCTAGAGCCTGATATTGCATCTCAAAAGGACTTAAACCCAAAATAAGGGGTGCTCGTTGTTGGTATATCTCACTATCGCGGTTGATCCATTCATTACGTAGTAGGGAATTCTACACATTCAACGTTGTCGGTTATTGAATTAATTATAAACACTTTTGACAGTAGTTCGTACCATTATTTTCCCTTACGCTCACTGATGTTAATCAAAGCGATTTTACCCAAAAATGGATCAGATTCCCATTATAAAGCCGAAGAACTCACTTTCTCATTTTAGCCTTTTATTTATCCACAATTAGTCGCGAAACACTAGTGGCATCTGAAACGCACTCATTGATCCAATCGAAAATCCGCTCCGCAAATGAGGCTCCACAGTTATCGATAGAGTGCACCCCCCACAACATTCTCCTGCCAGGCAAGTCCGATCGATGGCTCCACTCTTTCTCGCAATCCATCTGCGCTTGCACTTTGCCAATTACTTTGCACTACTGCTGCTTCCCTGGGTTTTAGCTTCAACAGAAAACTACGAGTCCAGTAGCGTTAGGGGTAGGTCCCTCAAAATATAAGTTGAAAAAAAGCAATTAAATAAGTCCAAACAAAAGTGTTGGCTCTTGTGGGCCCCATTAAAGGCGTGTATTTGAGGAGGCACATAAGAGAGGAATGTTTACATTCTGGCCCGATCCACTCATAAAGACCAAAGGATGGAAGCCAACCCCGCCACAAAAAGGCATAAACAAACACAGCGCAAGGTTTTAGAGTCATGTGTTTGCTAGTAGCCAAAGTTGGCAGTGCGCTAAATGAATTACAAAGCCGAAAAGAGGAAGAAAGGGAATCCAACAGTAAGAGGGCAGGCAAGATCTTCCCTTATTAGTATTAGTAGCCATGGTGAAGTAATGGTGATTGGCGAAGGCAGTCTGAGTATCTGATAGTTATCCGGTCTCACTGCCTCCTGACAACCAACCATTTAGACACAGGGAGTTGTTGAGAGACCCCATAGTAACGTTACGACCACACGAAACATTAGTTAGACTGCTTAGAGTTCTAATTGAAACTTAGTGATTGAAGTACATTCGGTGAGTTAAAGCTGAAGTTGTCTTGTGATAATTTTTTCATCAAGCAAAGCTTCTAGCAACTCACAAAGGTATAATTTAATAAGTTTTAACCGTAGGAAATGCCATTGGCACCAGTGTGCTTGTGTTTGACGTATGTGTTTGAGTATGAGTACGTGTCATTTTGACACGTGGTTGCATGCACACACTAACCCACTTACACACGCAGTGCTTGCCAAGAGCAACGCCGAAGCCAACTGCGGGTTTCTCTTATGACTCATTTTTTGTTTATTCATTCCTTCGAAATGGGTGCGATTAGAAAGGCAGGAATCACTAGCAAGCACCACGTTTCTGTAGATGGCCTTGTAAGTGCTTAAATAAATAAATAAATAATTCGACATAGTAACTTCCTACTTTTTGATTCCGTGTTAGTCAGGCTAGAATAGCCTAAATATAGCGCGGTAGGTTTATTGATTCAAAACGATTTTGCTCACTGGTGTGTTATATAGAGCAAAATCACGTTTTTTTACGGCTCTGCTTCAAATAAAGGTACTTATATGAATGCCATATTAAGTAAAGAATTTTTAAATTTAAAATACAACCTCTGCATTAGAATACTTTTTGTTTAAAAAGTGGTTGCCCAACAAAACGGGAATAAATGGTAGTGTTGGTCAAATCAGTATGCGAAAAAGATTAATTTTCAAATTCAGTGAATGAATATTGACTAAAATAAAAGCATAAAGATTTCGACTAGGAAGACCTAACAATTTCATCTTTTTAGGCGTCTATGCAAAGAGATGATGTGAAGTGCTCTTGAGAGGCTTTCGTTCCAAAAATGTGGGAAAAAATAAGATTTTGAATGGACTTGCAACTGGGTGTCCTGAGTAAAAGTTCGCTCCCATGCTGCTTAAGCCTAACAAGCACATCATTTTGCAAAAGTAGTACAAACTTTTCCGCAAAAAGTGCAGACTGGAATATGAGAACAAAATTAAGGACAAAATTCCTAATGACACAACGAGGCACAGATGACAGAGAGTGTTGCGATAACTGCAACTCATTAAATG
>JAUOZQ010000182.1:0-106862 GCA_030710315.1 Anomotaenia brevis
CTTATAAGGCCTTTGATTTATATGATTCAAATTTTCCATGGTATTAAATTTAAAGTTTATTCAACTGCATCTCTCTCTCTCTGAATTGCTGAATTCTTAAGTCAACTGGGAGTTTTACCAGAGATTCGAATTCGAACTTTCCTTAAAGAGCTTTCTTCCACGTAGCTGCTCTAATGATGACTTCATAGGCTTGCATGAAACTACTTGCAGCAAGCAACTAAGCATGCAGGGTAAACACTCATTTACGAAATCATGAACATATGTGTTGCTTCGGATTACCAGATGGGACCCATAAGCAATACCCCATTTTAACGCTGGAATGCATTCTTAACGTTTACTTGCATCAGATTCTATTGCTTTCTCTGTTTGAGACTTCTACTTTTTTTGCCCAAAATCGTTCTACAATAGCACATAAAACACTATGTCTAATTACACAGGTGAATTTGCTTAATGTTCAGCAATGAGAGGTCACCTTAGAAATCGTTTCTCTATGGCTGATTTATAGAACAGGAATTGCTAAATAAAACAAGAAGATGTGTACGAGGTTTGTCAACGATCATAAAAACAAATAAAATATGAATGCATTCATCAATGAGACGCCTCCTTACTCTGTGAATACCAACTCTTATGTTGCTCCGAAAAATGCTAATGATGGGGTAGAGAATGTGGATTAGAAGTGCCTGAAGGTGCATTCACTACCGCATAGGGGGCAGCCACCGAACTTAGTATGCTGGTTGAAAGGCTGCAGCCGATAAATCGGGTGCTCTTCGACTGAGCTCAGTTTTCCCGACGCCATGGGCAAAAGAACACTGTGATCCAAAATAACTCTGGTTGTACACGTTGATATGCCAACGGAGCGTCGTTTTGTACTGAACGCTATTGGGCGCTGCACTCTGACGGCGACTTGAGTTCATGTCAGGAAGATGCGTGATGCCATTCAATTTTCGCGCCATAAACGTGAGGTTGAGAGACTGGGGTGGACACTGGAGTGGAGGAGGTGGTTGTGGGTGAGCTGGAGGATGAAGTGGAAGTGGAGCAGATGGGGAAATGGCCACCAACACTGGGGACAGCAACGATGAAAATTGTCTTGGCTCTGTCCCCGCCTCCAAGGGTTGTTGCCATTTTGCTGCCATTCATCATTGCTCACACTGCATCCACTAGATGAAGGCCATGGATCTAATATCCTGTACGGATCTTTGAATTCGGTTTCATGGGCCTCGCCGTTTAAAGCCCTTCTCAAATCATCCACTTGGGAGGGCATTTCGTCTTGATTCGTTGGTGGTGGCTGCTACGGTGGTTGTGCAGCACGATTAAATGGGTTCTGACTTGTTCGAAATGTCCTAAGACTAGGGCTGGGGAATCGAGCAGTTAAAGGATGGATCCTATATTTTGCAAGTACGCGTCAAAATGTAGATCCCCCGAATTTTCAGTTTCCAACTGGACGGAGGCTTCCCCTTGAAAAGACGAGGACCATAAATCCAACATCCTATTCGGATCGACCTCTTTCTCAAATTTCGCATGCCTAGGTTTTATTGACACGTGCATTGCCATTCTGATAAAATCGAAAGACAACATCACTTGCGATTCCGCCAGTCTGCCGATTTCGGTTGCGGCAAGGATCGCGAGCTTCATCGACAAATGCTTCTGTCGTCGCTCCTGCCTTTACTTCACTTCCCCTAACGCCTCTCAGGAACCTATTCAGCATCTCGTCTAACCCGAGATGCATCTCGTGATCCTCGCAGCATCAAGCCTGCTTATAATGTATACTTTGCACCCCAGTGGGGTCATTTACGCAACGCCTTTTGACCCCATCCCTCCCCACCCACCACTGAAACATCATTGCTCACTCCCTCATGCAATTAGGTCAACATCCTATAAAATATTTCAATAATTTTTCGCAACTCATATACCACACAACTTGAGGAAGCAACTTCCAAACACCAGCAAATTTGCCGATCGAGTGTGCCATTTCAAGAGACTGCAACAGCGCTTTGGTGACTCATGTGCCTAAGGCTTGCTTAGTGCAAAGTGAAGTTAGGATTCCTGCATGAGCAGAGAAATCTGTCCAGTATCGGCTTTGTCGCAACCCACGCTACTCTGGGCATGCACTTGCCAGTTACATGAATGGGGCATAGCCAGAACGCAGCAGAACCCACATAATCTACCCAATCATAAGTTTATTTCACACACGGCACTTTCAATGAATTTCAAATTGTTTTACAGAAGCCATCCAAATTGCGCCCTGAGTTTTCGCAGTCGTTGTTACTCTGAACTGCTGCAATACCAAATAGGGAAAGCCAATTTTGGTGTTTCACGCTCTTTTAACCTGAGATTTGTGCCGGTCTAAAAATTAAATTCTGTTTTTGAAACTTATTTGATTAAACCTAAAACGTAAATGCAAAAGATAACTCTTTAGGTTACAGTTGTGAGAGTAATGAGGATTTAGCCTAATTTTATGGTTTATAGTTTTGACACTAATGCTAATGGTCATTGTGGGCATTTTACTTTGAAACATTTGGAAATTTTTCAAAATTTTGTTTTATCAAAAGGTAATCAGAAACTTATTCACCCACGTTTGGAGAGTTGGCTCGTAATGTAGATTTCACATCTAATTCACACATCTAATTCACTAACAAGTGTGTGTCTGGAAAGTACTGAAGTTGAATTCTTGTTAAATAAGATATGATCTAAGGCGATGAAAGTCGATTTAATCGTATCCAATTTTTCCTTCCAGTTACAATGCAAAATGATGTGGATTCTAAGGGTCAAAATCCAAATTACTATAAGAGGAAATGGGTTGCTGTGAAGGAGCTTCTGAAAATACAATCTCTGATGGCAATAAACACAGAACGATGTTGAACCAATTGTGAATCTGATGTATAAAAGTGAATGGCTAGAAACGCCGACAGTTTTTTTGCAATTCCACATCATGGAAGCATGAGAGACCCAGCAACAGGATTCATACGATAATGAAAGCAGCGTTTCATTAATATTTTTCCCGATTTGCTTATGCCTATCAACGCCTTCACTTCTGAATTATGTGTATTAACGACAGAAATCAAACTTGAATACTCTAACTTACTTTTGTTCGACATTGGAAAATATCTCGTACGATGTGTAAGAGGTCAAATGAAGTTGTCACTGAAAGCCAGAACATGAGCCAAATAGAACATCTTGACAAAATTTAAGAGCACAATTCACATAAGGCTTCCAAGGAAAAAAAGTAGATAAAATGATCCAGAATTATTCCGTCAAACATGTAAGTTTTTTACATTAAAATCTCAAGCAAACTTCAAAAAGTGGACTTCTAGAATTCTTTTCAATTTTAATTAAATCATTTACACCGGTGCAAATGCAAACCAGAGATGTTAAACTTCATCCTTAAAAACATTTCTTGAGTAGATATGGTGAATTATTTGATACTCCGTTACATAAAATCTAAATTACTTAAAAAACAGCATTAGAATCTTATAACACCCTGTGAAAAAAATATTTTGATTTGTGCAAGCACTTTGAAAATGATTGGTGGATGAACACAAACTGGAGATGACTATTTCGCAGTGCGATGAATACTCACACCTAGGACTGAAAGGGCTTCTATTACAGCAAACACTTTATTTTACATCACATCACAGAGCTTTGGCTAGCACAAACCTGTCCATGTTACTAACACACCCCTTCGTCTCAGCCTTTTTTCTACGCGTAGTCCTAGAAATGACACTTTGGTCAGTCTTCGGTCATACAATTTTAACATGTTTCTTGTAAGATCTAATTCATGTTTGAATGGTAGATCAAGCAGGTCATTCGCCTACAGTTGTTTCATTATAGCAACTGGTGAGACTAGCAGGTATTAGGGTATTCAAGTGACTAAAAATCCTATGGATTGAGTCTTTTAGTAAGCGTAGATAAAATGGAATCGCCTAGATTAATAAAACATTCGCGCCATGCATTCAACAGACGGAGATGATCAGCAAATTCATGAAATGTAAAAACCGCAATTTTAGACTGGTCCTTGAACACTTCCAGCCGTATATATTGGTTCTTCAGTATCACCTAAAAAGATGGAGCCGCAACTCTCCGGCAATGAAGGCCGCGTGTTGTTTTATCCAAAAATCACATTCATTTAATGATCAATTGGTGGAGCCTAATTACTCCTTCCCAATTCTATGAGTTATATGTAGTATTTCAATAACAATGTGGGCAAAAGCGACCGATATTTGGAGGCCACGAAATGGAAGTGACTCCATTTTGCGAATTTATATAGATAGGTCTCTGTGTTAGCTTTTTCAATTTTAGCAAAATAGCCCTGATTCATACATACTAGGGAAAAAAGCACAGGGTCGTCTGAAGTTAGACGTGACTCATAACGTTACGGTAATCAAATTGAAATGATGAAACAGTTACGAGAAATAGCGGGACTAGCCTAAGCTTGAAGATGCGAGATAACAGGGCCGTCCGAAGTAGCCCGTCAAAAGTTAAACAAGCAAACAAGAACAGTTTAGATTCCTTATTTGCTTTGCAAGAAGTGACTTAATTTCTGGTGAGACAAAACCATACAAAATTAGAGTTGAATGGAAAATCCATTCATAGTCTCCTGGAATGTTAGTATTTTAGAAAAATTGAATTTTTTAAATATCAATGCATTCTTTAACAATTGCTTGACTTGAAGTCGTCTTTTTCAATATGTATGAGTCTATAATTATTAAACTTAAATACTTATACATCGCACTTTCATGACTTTTAATATTCACCTCCTCTAGTATGATAACATAATGCTTTCGATTTAAGTCAGAATTTTTCCCTGTTCCTCACTCATTGTGTAGTTAAATGATGAAAATAACCGCCGAATTGCAAATCGCGCTTTAATTTTCACCGAATAATGGAATAGAAATAGCACTATTTGATTCGAATTCAACACCAATAAGCAGAACTCAAGAAGCACTTTCAAACAGAATCTAGGATTTCGTGAAATTTAAGTAGTAATATACTTCAGGATAATACTTTACTTCTAAGTAAATTCAATTAAAATTTAAATAACATATGTATTGATGTGCGGCAACTGGTTAGCGAAAGTGTTTATTTTAATCCCGTAAATCGCTGCAGATAATTTCATTGGAATTAGGACTTTACACACTATTATGATTTAGGCCTTGTCATCGATATCACAGCAAACCAATCAGCATCGCCTTAATGCCTAAATAAAAAGTAACAGGAAAAATCGAAAAGTATTAATGTGTAAATGTTTCTGTTGTTCACCAATTGTATTCACAGTGTCATTTAACTTGGTATCCCGATTCACGATCACTAAATTGCATTGAATTCAGTAAACAAAGCAGATTAAAGCAAAGATCCCGATAATCCTAAATTACAGATGTTTTAGAAAGTCCTTGGAATTGCAAAATGTCCGTGAACCACTAGGCCTGGCAGTTTCGAGGGTCAAAGAAAGCCTTCGGTGATTGAAGCCGACCAACTACAGATGACAACAAAACTAATCAAAAAATTGAAAAATGAATAAAAGTTGTGAGCAAGATATTTTACATTCCAAATCATAGCGGCCAATAAATTTAGTTTTATAACACTTATGCAAATTAGCACAAATTACAATGCATTTATTAGCTCTCCTTGCATATTTTAGGTAAGGAAGAAAAATAATATCATAGGAAATGATGCAACCCAATCATTAACGAGAATTACATTCTAGCAATGAACCCAGCAATTTTGGAAAATAAAGTAAAATATCTAGTAAAAAGGCGGTAGAAAATTTCTTGAAACAGAAATGAATTATCAGAGGTTAAAGCCTTTTTAAATGGTGGAATTAAATGAATAAAAAGTCAAAAGAGCTATTATTCAACTAATTAATTTGACGAAAATAGGCAACTCAAACTGTCGTCTAAGAAGCAAATAGAATTATTAGATAGCAGGTGAGTGCAAAAGCAATCAAAAGCCATTGGAGAGAACCAAACCAATCCAATTCTATTAAAAAGATTAAATTAGATGTCTACAACTTCTTGTAGCAAAAGATCAAATAAACTGGCGCAATCATGTAAAACGCACCCAGAGGGGATGCTACACACTCCAGCAGAGTAGGAGCTCGTCTCTTTCAAGCGCAGCTTGCAGTCTTCTTTCAGTGTATATACGGCATTAAAGCGCAGGTCCTCCAAACGAATTACGTTGTTCCAATAGACAAAAGTTCGACCTATTGCCATAGGTGAACAAACATGCTCATCTAATGACTTGAAACATAGAAGGAAATCATATAGGAATCAAGCAACTCACACTTACCCTATACTCGCGGAATTCAAGTTTACAAATATATGTTTCACAAACGTAAGATGTTCCGGAATTTGATGACTTCCGACAGGTTGACTGAAATTCATCATTTGCCGGGTAGTGTGCAAGAAAATATGCAGTTCCGTAAGAAATGCTTTTGAAAGCCTATGCGATTTTACTGTTGGCGAAAACATTGATTTGTTGGACTGTTGATGTATGATCGACTACAAAGTAATAAGCTTTTATCAAAGTGGAATAGCAAAGATGTGCTAAGCAAATTTTCTTACCAGATATCCCAACTACTAAGCCAAGGATTGTGATAGGAAGCAGAGTAGTAGAAAACTTGTTCGTTATGTTAAGAATAAACCTGCTGAACTCACGCCTGTTTATATATTAAATTTACGAGAATTTGTGCATTGCAGAGTTTTTTGATGCTGTTGCTTCCGATGCAGGAATGATTTCCAATAAGTAGTTTGTTTATTGGCAGGTAAATAATTCTAAATATGTATATAGTGGTGTAGTTGCATATTTCTGGCCAAAATAAAATAAGGCAAAATATGATCTTTTCATGTTTACACATCTTCAAAAGTTTGCACCTCGAGTGTACTACGTTAGATGTAAGAAGTAAAATAATTGAATTTTGGAAGATGCAGGAGAATTTCTCTCAAAACGCAATGTGCCGATAATTTACCTGCATACAAAAGTTCAGCAATGGATTCAGTTTTCATGAAGTTAAACATAGATTCCTTGAAGTAAGATTGAACTTGTGCAAGTTCCTGTTCACATGGAATGTGTGCAAGACTGCATTTATTGTTATCTCCGATGGAGAAATAAGTGGCTAGTGAGAGGTTCACAACAAATTCCTCCTTCAATGAACTCCTAACTAGCCACTTATTTCTCCATCGGAAATAACAATAAATGCAGCCTTGCACACATTCCAGGGGAACAGGAAATTGCACAACAAGTTCAGTCTTACCTCAAGGGATTTTTATTAAACTTCTTTGGTTGCTTTCAAAATTATCATAAATATTCCCACTAGGTACAAATAATTTATAAGACGTTCCCTGAGGCAAACATTTAATGTACATTTTTCTTTTAATAGAAATTTGTGAGATCTCCTCTAACCTTTTAGATTTGAACGGCTACTCTTACAAAAACCACAACATAACACATTCCATTTCTATTGCATATTCCATTGCATATAGCTTCCGCCAAAGTGGAAAGCACTAAAGACAATGAAGATAGTGCCTTCAAATTCAAGCCCAAATCGCCTAGTTTTCAAGTTACTGGTAAAGGATCAGTTAAGGATGATTTTTTCAGATAAGAATCTCAGTGCAGTCAATGCTTCATGTGTTGACATTGATAATAGGCACGGGCTATATTAGGGCTGAATATTCAGTGCGAGATTATCCTTTTCGTTCTGACAAGGCAATGCGACCAGTGTTTCATATTTTTGCAGAAAAATGAGAAATAGAGTATCATGAAAACGAAAAAGATTAATACAAATTAGTAAGATTCATCGTGCAATTTTACAATTTTTTTCAATTTTTTAGTAATATAAGATATTTATTGAATTTCTTTTCATGTTAGGGATGGTCAATCATGGTACAATACTTTGCCAGTTCGAAAAATCCATGACGATACCTTTTATTGCGTTTCTTATGTCATCTGTGTGATGCTCCTAAAACAATACACTGAAACACACCGGGCATTCAAGCAAAACAAAATGATCAAATAAGCAAATATACTGTTGAAATAGTATTTCAAGTATAATAACTGAGTTCTGCATGACTCAAATAAAATCTTTTACATTTCTTTTAGGGTTAAAATACTATCCTCAATATGATTTGCAATATGTATCCCATTTTTAAATAAAAGGCCCTTTTGCATGTACGCAATTAATATATTTGTTGATAAAGTCATAAACAAAAGCATAACTTTATGAATTTTCCTATCGCGACAAAATCAAATTGAATTCAGCAGTCCAAATGGAGAGACGTGTTTTAGAAGACTTCCACTCTGTTCATATTTCAGAAAAAACAGAATCCATTGCTGAACTTTTGTATGCAAGTAATTTACCAGCACATTACGTTTTTGGGAGAAATCCTCTTGTATCTTCCATGAATTGAATTATTTTACTCCTCACATGTAACGTAGTACACTTGTGGTGCAACTTTTCTCGAGGAAAATCTGACCGTAACGAACGTATTGCTGGCATGCTGATTTTTCTACGCTTTCGCACGGTTGTTTACCTTATGACTAGTCGCATGCTTCTTCTGCAGGGTGGTCATTTTAGACTTAGGTCTCACCATCCTATAACTTTTTAGTATGCGAACCCATGTAAGTTGTACTATATAGTGTGCAAAATAAATTATCTCATTGGGTCTTAATGAACCGACGTTGCAACCCCCAACTATGTCGCACTACGTCGAAGTGGAAAAACCTATATTTATTATATTTATACTATTAGTTAAAAATTTGTTTCATGAAATTTAAAGCTTTCTTAAATAAGTAAAGCCACTGAAATAGTGTAGCTGATTTAGCGTGAAAATTTCAATTTTTTAAGCATTTTTACTATTAAGTGTAGTTTAAATTTATGAAAAATAAAACGTCTCATTTATAAAACTGAAAAAATATCACCTAAATAACCCACCCGTTCGACGGAGGTTGACAGCTCATCCATCGAATCTGGAAGGCAAATGCGAACACTCATGGCCGGTGGTGTAAGGTTGGCACTCCTGCTAGAAGTGGTGGAATCTTTGTCACCTTGACATGCACCAACCCCAGTCGGAGGAGTGGGCAAACCGAGGCTCTACCAAGGCAAGATGTAAAATCTGCAAAAAACGGGATTAAATCGATCGATAAATGTCTGCCATGTTGGACGGCAGTGAATAGGGCTACCTTCTGCTCCTCTAAGAGCTTGCACACAACATATACGGTGATTTTGGTGTCAGATAAGCGTTTCCCCACTTGAATCGTGGTCGCGCCAATATCCCCAGTGACGAAAATAAACTGCGGAGTCTTCAAAGCCATCTTCTCATTCGATTCGCCAATCAGAGTGGCATTTTCCTCGGCGCTATCACCGGTCACCTTGTTTTGATTAACCAGTTCCTTCGCTTTAGCTGCGTCCCACTTCAGTGGGGCCAGGAATTTGGTGAGAACACGCCGACAAAGTTTCTCGTGCTCGGCTTCACCGTCAACCACAGTCGCATGGCTCGAGATGGTTGGAGAGATGGCCTCAGTGGTTCCACCGTTTAATGAGAGGCGAATATCGATCTGTGGTATCTTGCCCATCAAGACGGGGCTTTGCCACCACCCCGACCACCACCACCACCGTCTTGGTCCTGTGTGTTTAGGGAAATCTCCATCAGGGTTTCGGTGTGAGTCGAGGTGGCTTTTTTGCCATCCGCTCCCTCCAAAAGCGCCATCCTCATTCCGATTCACCAAAATGCGGCATGAAATTGAGCATCCCCGTGTCGTGTCGAGGCCTCATGGTCTGCCCAACTAAATACCACACGCTTTCGGACCTCTGAAAACGAAAATATGAATTGCCAACTACTAATTTATTTTCAGTGAGAAAAATTTTTACGAAACCGAGGACAAACCTAGACACATGCACTGCTTTCGGAGGATATTGATGCAACTAGTGTCGAACTTCACGTGAAGATCCATTTGCTACAGAAATAGGTGAACATGCTTACTAACTAGAAAAATTATTTGAATATCCCGTGAAAAATTACTGATTGGCCGTAGAGCAGCTACGTAAATACTGAAACCACTCCGCCTGAGTTGGGTTCTGTAAAGTCCTGTTTCATGACAACGACAACCCAGTCGGTTTTCTCGGGCTCTGCAGCATCGGCGGAGGTGGAGTTGAGTTTCTGCTTCTGTCGCCTCGAACGCGAGCGCATTCGTCCCTATTCATCGTGGAGTTGAGGCTGAATCTTCCACGTCTCCATGATTAAGCTGATGTAGATTGACAGCTGGGTATTGCATAACGGGAATAGCCTTTCAAATATAAATAAAACAAGGTTTACAAAGACGAAGTCTAAAGGCTAAAAAATACCTTTTTAGGGTCGAATTTAGTAATTTTGAGGGGGTTGAGGGATCAAACAAGCGGTGTCCAGCTGCACTAATAATCAGAGGCTGTTTTGTCTTGGGGGCGAAGTCGAATTGACTTAACAAGGCACAACACACCGGCCTGAAAGTAGTTTGAGAATTTACTGGGCCCTGGATCGATTTGATCAACTTAGTATCCCACACCCACTTTGTCCAACCAGGAGGGGTATACTGAATCCCTGTTAGGGCTGGACATGATAAACGTCTGAATCGGATTAATTTGCGGCAGATGTAGTAAGGGGCTGATGAAATTGTCCTGATTTGTAAATGTTTAAACACTTCAGTAGGTCCCATCAGACTTCACACCTCGGATGTTTATCTAGGGGGGAATAGTTCTTCTTGGATAATTTTTTGTTATACTAAGAAAAGAGAACGAAAGTGGCACAGCCGTATGATGTATCAGTAATTCAATTATGCTGCGAGGAGTCATTCTTTGCAGTTAAAAGCGTTTTAAGCTTTATGATCGAACAGGTGCTATTACCTGCTCAACTCGAGTTGGGCTCATTGGTTTAGTCGACTGCATTTACTCTTCAACTCTCATATCCCGAGTATGAACGTCGACGGACGGTGTGAGAGATCGGGTCTCAAACAGGGGTACCGGTAATGGTGATTGTCAGGCAATAGTTAATCAAAAATCTCTTGGTTGGACAGATTTAATAGACAATATAAAAACATAAATTATGAAAACTATACAAGTTCATCTTCAACGGAAGCTGAGATAAGCTTGTGCGATCTTGTGGATTTATCCTTAGGAGTGCATATTCTTCGAAAGTGTTTTACACTCATTTTTGGCCTAATATAAATCAGTTGATTACCATGAAATACCTCGCTGAAAGCAGAACTGAGGAACTAACTTTGTATTCTTGTGATAAGGAGTCTGCTATTTTAAATTCAAACCCAGCAACCTATTTTAAACTAAAATGTTCACATTATGAACAGTCGAGGTAAACCTCAGTTCCGGCCAAAAGACCCTGGAAAATTTTATATTTGAAGATGTATAGATCCTAGAAAATAAAAGGGCTGGATTAAAAGAACAAATGAAGAAAATTATTAACTCAAATCTACGTTTTTTAAGGTCCAAAATGTTCGATGCATGTGTCGGAGCTCAAAAAACCAACCCCAAAACAAAGCCACAATGCTTGCCCGCTGAATCATGACCTTGACTGCATACAATAATTATATCACGGACAATATGCTACTTATTTTTATAGGAATATTAAAGTAAAATATCGACTGACAGAAGAGACTTGTAACTGAACAAATTGGTAAATGTAAATATCGCGGCATCCTTTTGGTCTGAAAATGAAATTGAAGCAGGAGAAGAAGAGATTTTCGTCAACAAGTCTCCCTGCTGCAGAGAGAGCAAGTACACGAAAGAGGGTGATGCTTCAACCAAACGGACTGCAACTTGCCGTTTTGCGGTTTATTCACCACTGTTATTGCATGGTGAGTACCAAAGCAACCTCCTAGGTTGTGGCGTTTTGGCTGGCTGGAAGCCTAAAGTGGAACGATAGAATTGTGAACTTGTGCATCCAAGGAGTTGGCGTCTCATTAAGAACTCCGAGGGCTGGGGAATGCATCTTGGTTGCATAGTTACTTAATATCTGAGCTGCGCCTCTAATTCGAGGCCGTTTTGTCGAGAGGGAGGAGGTAGGAATTAACGAGACAAGGCAGAAATATACCGGCTGGAAACTATTTAGGCGAAATCACACAGCTCAAGATCTGGTAGATGAACATGTCATCCTATACCAACTTTGTCCAACTATGAGGGACACGTTGAACAACTGTTTTAGGCAGCAACAGTACACGGAACTAGGCCTCCTGGGATGATGTATTTCTTCTTTTTTATATATCAGCCCTTCAGCAGGCCTCATCAGACTTCACCCTTCGGATGTTTTTCTGTAGAGGACGAGTCGCGCAATATTTGTTAATTCCTTAGAATATCGGGACCAATCTGGCAGGATTTCTTCTTTCGTTGCTTTTTCATTTGACTACATTATGAATAAGCTGTAGATTGAACAACGTGAGAATTTGCTATTCAATTTACTGGAATTACCTATTCGAATGTTGTTCAACTATTTGGCTTTATAATTTTAAGAACATTTATCTCCCAGATTATATATTTTAATAATGATTCTGCGACAATGTGGCACATTGTTAGGGCTAGGGTTGATTTGATCACATTGAAATATTATGAATCAATCCAAGTTAATTTACTGGTAATTAATTTTTCCACATATATTTGCATATGAATGCTTTTATTATCAATATAGTGTTTATGGTGCCTAAAGGCATAAATGGCATCTCAAATATTCCGGGATATTGAACTGAAAAGCTTTCTCAATGTATGCAATGCTCATTGTATACAAAACAAATCAAAATATAATTTTTTCAAAAAAATATTAAATATGGGCACTTTTTAGGTTAATTTTAAATAATTTATAGCATTTAAATCTTATTTATAATGGTAAAATAAATATTTTTATTTGTGGTTGGCAATATATTAGAGATAGAAATGAACCAGTGGAGGATTTTTTTCCATATTTTTTATTAAATTCAATTTTTTTACTAAAAAACGATGATAATGGTAATAAAAAATGAATCGCATTCGTAAGTCCCACTTGATTTTGATAATATCGCTACATATTTAGGCTAACACAAAAATGCTGTTTTTTCCAATTTTTCCACAAGTTTCAGACAGCCTATATTCAAGTAACCTACTTTAGATTTAAATTTGTTCCTATGTATCAAAATAGGGTTATTGGAGATGAACGTTCGGAAAAGCGTTTCAAACATAGCAAATCAAGGCGCCTCGGCGTCTTTGAATTTATTAGGGCAGACAATCATTTAGTGAATTTTAATGGACAGTTAGAGTTAGGGTCAAAAAGCAGAGGAAGTCCATCTGGCCTTTGAAACCGCCTTATACGTGAAGGAATTTAGAAGTGTTGAATGGCATCGCACTAACAATACACTTCAAGATGAAATTTTTGATGATGAAAATGGAACGTGAACATGGAACAATGCGTCCAAGAGCAATTTGCAACAGAAATTATACCTGAGTTGAAACATGGAAGTGCCTGCAACTTCCTTTACAACTTGGTTCTTCATGATGCACCATTTTCGAATCTTAAATGTGGTCTAAATACGGTTTTCTGGAATGCTCATCTATACTATATCGAAAATACGTGAACTATACAATCCGATTTAAACTAAAGCAGGGTATTGCTGCATCGAAAGATTTATTATTATTTCGTTAAAGAATAGAAGTGGAAAATACTGCATGGTGTCCCGCTTCATCAGTGGGAGCAGAGAGCACCATCACACTCTCTGGGATTGCTGTTTGGTATGATTGGAGAAATGCGATGAGAAGTGCTTCCTCACCCAACACCTGTTTGAAGACCCAACTTCCTATTGCTCCATTAGACCTCCTATTGCTTTAGCCTGAAACTCAACTGCGCTCTTATGACTTATATACGAGAAAATGTTGGAGGATGTTACAAAAACAATGTGCGCTGTGTAATTTTAAAAGTATCAAATTGCCTCCAAGTGAAAAAATGAACCTTGATTAAGTAATGCTGCATGAATGAGTCAGGCGGCCCCCGTCAAACCAAATATGGCCTCCCCCTTTGTTCCATCAGACGTGGTACTGACCCCTAGTTCATGCCAAAGGATTCATCCCGGGGAATCAATGACCACATTTAAACAAACATGATCTGGCATGCCATTGGCTGGTTGCTTAAAGGTGAAGGTGAGCAACATATATAAACAAGTGACCCATGGAAATGCTCACTTGTGTGAGCACAACTGTGTGAAAATTAGCTGACGATGGACGCTCGCTCTTCTATCTAACATGGAAGTCACACTGTGTTGATAAAATCAACACGATTTCCTACATAATTATTGATTTAATAGGTGAGGTGATGGATGAAGAATTCAACAGGAGTGTAATGCTCTTCAATGTGAAGGATGAAAAGCAGGAGAAGAAGCACTTTGAGGACTTGAAGATAGAAGATATGGTTTTGAGGTGGGACCGGGAGCCCTATGGGTGGTCAGTCCATAGGGTTAGCGCCCACGTGACAAACAAACATGAGTTACGAAAGAGAATTAAGTGGGTTAACAGGCTCTGCCAACGTGTCCGTGTCCCAGAAGGTACAATCTGCAATAGTGGAGCACTTGCAGGAGGTACCGGTGTGAGATTTACAGGAAACACCCCTGTACTCCCGCACTCCACCCCGGTAACCTTCTTAACCTCCACGATTTATGCAATGAGGCCCACCAAGCTCTAGTTCGTGAGCTAAGGCGTCATACTATCCGGATGCGGTTTGGTATCAAGCGTTATTTAAATGGTGTGCCGAATGAAGTTGCTGATCAAGAGGTACTGAAGCATTCCTTCCAGTATGTTCACGAAGGTGACGAATCCTGAGTTTTTTCAATGATTGTCCTACGATGGTTTTTGTAGGTAAGAGTCCTTTCGATGTTGTTCAAATATAATGTGATTATTTTCAACCTGTTTTTGATTCTTGTTGTCAAAAGTAAGGCCTTGCTCTGACAACTGCCTTTAAGATATTCTGGAGAAATTTCTGAATTAATGTAACGCTAACACCATAGATGCTTAAATGAAGTTAGTAAGGTATATCAAACAATGGTCATTTATCTAGTCTGAGTGATCCTTGTATGGCTTTGAAGTTTTCGTTGCGTCTTAACAATACATATTTAGTGTTATATATACTTATATGCATCTATCACTTGACATTGCTAATGAACAAAGTATTGTAGCTTTAATGATTTATCAAATAATCGCAAACCACATTTATTGCTTAGAGGTCTGCAAATTGCCTGATTGCACAAAACGCACAATCAGAAATCGTGCTGTACAAACAACATGTCAAGCCATTTCTCTAACCTCTTTTACTGTTCCACTTTCCACACACCACTTCAACTCCCTGGTTGAATGTAATGTAAACTGTGGAATGAATGAATGAATTAAACATTTACACCTCAAGGCTTCACAAGCTCTCTTTTAACTTACATTCTTTCTTCATCTGTAGCTAGATTATGCCAGCAATCATCATGATTGCATCATATTTCATGAACAATATGAATCGCAATTTGAAAAGCGTTTTCACAACCCAACAAGTAATGTTTTTTCACCTGCCGCTAAAGCTTCATTAGAAGCATAGGTGGAGAGGTCAAATGAGTAATCGGAGTCAAAAAAAAGATCGCTGAAAATGACGTCAGTTGCATTTGACGACAAGTTTCTGATTATAATGGCCCAGCAACCACAGTCAAGCCTTAATTACACTCGCAGGAAGTTGCGAAAAAAAAGTAGCTAAAATCTAACTATACTGTATGAAATGGCATCATCATGAAAATCTCACAGATCCATCAGCTAAAGAAGAGGATATTTAACCATCAACTCCATTATAGGCTGCACGTAATATGAATCCGTTTGTGGAAGAGTAAGAAAACCGTTATAATAGAATTGCTGAGTGAGTAGCAAACCTGAATTTAATTATAGAGTAATAAAATTAGCTCGGAGGGATCACAAATATTACGATTACTAGGACGAGGTGGGTGGTGGTGTGTCAAGATATGGGGAAGGGCGGGAGAAGTCAATAGCACGGGCCACGTGAGAAGCGTGATGAAGTGGCAGCCCTTGAGCAGAGGCGCGCATGGGTACAGGTACACCCACGTGGAGGAAGAGCACGCGGTCCCACGAGCGTAAGCGCAACGCCTGCAGGTAGGGCTTCTGCGCAGCCGACGCCAGAATACTCACTACCTCAGGCCCTCGGTTATTGAGCAAATATGCAATCAAAATTATGCATTCAAGTTGGAATACGGAATATGTGACTCTAAGGCTAAGACTGTCATCTTCATCGTCTTCTTCATTTCACTTCACTAGTCGTTTTGAAGGGTTTTGTAGTTGTGAAACAGACTTTTTAATCCCAGTATATTCCTCCTTAACCTTCTTTTCATCTGTAGGCTTTATCACTGAATTCGACGGAACAGATGGATGCTGACTGTCGTCGTCATTGTCAATCAGCGAATGGCCTGCTCCCGTTGCTGGGTTCAAGCCATCGGGTGTTTCTGCAGTTCAATAAAGGGAAAAAGGAAGAGAAGGACTAAAGCGAAATTCGTTTAGAATTCAGAGGTAAAGCTTACAATTTGACAGTGCACTGTTTACATTACCATCCGAATTTACATCCAAGATGCCAGCTGAGGCATTCCTAACTGGTGACCACATAACGAGCTGCACTGCTGAAATATTCTTTTAAATTATTGCCCTATATTTATGTATATTAACTACTGAACGAAACTCCCAGATGGAAGCAAGAAACACGGCGTCTCTGGCAATTTGATGTTGCATTCAACCACGTTCCTTTGCCACGTGTGTTTCTCTAAGCTGAAGTGAATATATGCCCCCACGAGGTAGCAGAGTGGCATCGTATTCGCGTCACATGCAAGTAGCGAAATTCGGATGACCGAGAAACACTCACTCATTCTTACCGGTAGTAGAAGGTTATTTCATGGTTTTGAGCTTGGATTTCAAACGTTCTGTCGCATATATATCTGAATCGTATTGTATTGTGCACATGAGCTTTCACACCTAGCCATAGCTCGTACTCTTCCCGACAAGTAACATTTGGAAAGACGACTTTAATTTAATGAAACAGAAAAAAAGTCTCTCTCTTTAGATTTACACCACCTAAAATGCATTTATCAAAGTGGCACTTCTTGCAACTCCTGATATTCATGTATTGTCCGGCAGATCGATCTAGGACGTTTTAGATCGTATTCAAGATGGCATTGCTTTCGCTTTCGATATCGCCGAACTAAAGTCACTTCATTTAGAGATTCCATTCACAGAGAGCTATTTGAATTATCGTTTTAATAATACTCACATTCATTAAATCGGTATTTCAATTTACGCATTTTAAAAGTGGTCTAATCAGACTAATGAGTTGGGTTTCTGTTGCTAAGTGGGCAGAGATTGCACTTAATCTTGGTGCAGTATAAACAAAAATAATTTTGGTGTACATCTCTATTAAAAATATAACTTCAAACAGCGTCAATCTAAGTTGGGAACTCTGCAGTTGTAAGTTGAAGGATGCTTTAGTGATCAGTTATTTAAAGGGGATTTTTCAGACTCACAAAACGTGAGGTAAATTAATATCAGCGCATAAATGAAAGAAAAAAAGATTATGTCTTAATTCTACTAACGTTACAATCACAGGAATAAAAGCAAAACAGTCTCAAATTAAGGAGTAGTTGGACTGATGTATGTACTAATATCGCCGTGTGGTTAGTCCCCTCAGCCCATACCATACCCTGAAATGAAGGGAACACTTAGAGATCAAGCGGAAAGAGTCAGCTTACCACAGCCGCTGGAGGCAAACTACTAGCGTTTTGCTAATGAGGAACATAATTCCTAAGGCGATTGTGCGGACTTAATCGGTTATCTGGACTTCGACAGAAGCTATACCGAATGCGATCACAGCTGGCTCGAGCTGAACAGGGGCATAAGCCTTCTGCTGACGATGGTACCCCTCAAATCAAGCTTACAACCGGAAACTATTTCCTAAGTGCGATGACAACTGCCTCAAGCTGGAAGTTCAGAAAGAGAACCTCTGCCTGGAGCCATCTTTCTGCCAGTTTAGGCCACTAGGAGTGTAGGCCACTCAAAAAGTGGACGAAACTCAGAAAGCGCCCAGCTGTTAAGCGTAGTCAGTTTGGTTATAAGTTCGCACTCAACGGTGTACTTGCTCCCCTCTTCAACGGAGAGAGACTTGTTGGAGGATGTCTCATCTTTTCCTTTTTCGGCCCAAACTTGGTCAGTTAAATGTAAGGGTAGTTAACCATGTTCGTCGACTTTTTTATTTAATATACATATGAAAATACGTAGCATATTCGACGCTGTGTAATCATTTAAGACCATAAAGTTCCCTACTCAGTGTGTTAATGCCGTGGATTTGTGGAGGTCAATTAGTGACTCAGTATAATGTGACTTTTCAGCAGGCTGGGTTACGAAGTCTGCTTTTGCCTTGCTACTCCAACTGGCTGGAGTGGGCTAGGACACATGCTCTAAGCATTTTGAATACTCAAGCACCTGGATCGGATCAAATAATTATTCTATTATGCACACAATTGTGTAACACTTTTTATACATCTATTCTAATAGAGCAATCTGCATTTTCGTCCGCGGAGAACACACATTTTTAGCAACAACGGTTGTTTATCGTCAAACTCGCACAGTGTAAACATTTAGGTAAGGTCCATTCACATAAAACTATTTAAGCTAGAGCTCTTCCCTGTTTATCAGATTTTTAATGCCTGTTTTCTTTATATTTGGTCCAGAGGGACATATGGGTTAAATTGTTCATCCGTTTGATGAGTTTGGTGTTGCAATTTGCGTTTGACAATACCATTGTCACATTGAAAACATTGCTTCAACAGCACTGCAAAAGAGTTGAAAAGCTTTCTTTCAGTTTCTAAGTTACTTCACTCAAACTATGAATTAGAATACAGTGTTGACTCTTCAGATTTACTTGCGAATCCGATTTGTCTTGTATATGTGATCTAAGACCATTCCAAGGACTCGGCATACAAAATGCGAGAATTATGCGCAATTCGCTTTTATTTAACTTGCTAAGTCGGCAGCGATCGCAACTACACTTGTTACAATAACAACAGCAGTAATCTCGGTGTTCCTTGAACAGCCTCAATCGATTGAAAATCATTCCTTCAGCTTCAGCGGATTAGTGAAACATCATTAGAAACAGACATGATTTTGGGATTATTTGTTGAGAAACTTGAAACATGTCATGTCTTCTACATGCACTACCGTAACAACTAAATTAAAAATTTTAGATGTTATTAATATCAGTGAAATTTCGTAGCCTTGAAATATCGTCATAAATGTAATTATCGCCTATGTGAAATATTATTAAAACCCCCATAAGATTGCTTCGTGCAGATGACAGGCCAGCCCTTTCACAAAACTCTCAGCCGTTCTCTACAATTCTCTTTTTAATCTTGTTTTTTTTAATTTTATTAGCAAAAACTTTTGGAAATTTACAAACTAGGCATTCGAAATCCATTAGTGGGGTTCTTTAAATGACCGAAATTTTAGTGACGAATCAAGTCTAGTCAATTTGCTAATGTAAAATTACTAAATTGCTTCTGTTTGCGGTCAAAAGAAGGTGACCATCTAAGTAGATGGCTCCGTCCCAGAAACTGAGAAGAATAAAGCCACCGAAGCCGCGGAATCCGAGGCCTCAGCTCAGGCTGTCTCCAAGGCTCTGCGAGAAATTCTTCTCAGTGGCTCCAGGAAGGTCCTTTGAGCTGGTCACAAATTCGTCCTGCTAGCCTTTATCAATAACGACCGCTTGTTACCCGGAATTGGCCCCAATTGCCCGGCCATCGTCGTGGAAACGCTAAGAAGCTACCTAATGGTCAGTGAGCGCGCTTAATGTTCTATCAGTAAACGAAAAGGGACGTTATATTAGCTAAATTTACACACTTTAGGATGCTATTCGGTTCCAACCTAAGCCCGAGCGACTACACGACTGCGGCCTCTTCAATCGAGTGCTCATCAAGTGTCTAGTATAAACTGACTCCTTCGCAAAAACAAAGCCTGTGAAGTGCGTGATGCATGTCTACGAAATACCGACTACTTGTTTCTAAGTAGCTATTATTTATTCTACTTTCAGGACTCTTTCCCGTCATCGCGATGCATTTTCGGGTAAAATTCACTTTGCGGTGAGTGGTTGTCAGACTTTTCTCCTTCAATTAACTTTATTACCCTCTTATTTTCATTTCAGGGCTATCCTCGTGGTGCAACATCAAGCTATCAATTTACATCAGATTCTTCATGGAGACGTGGGAGATGCAGAGTCAACTACACGATGAATCGAGACGAATGCGCTCGCGTTTGTGGCGACAGAAGCAGAGACTCAATTCCACCTCCGCCGATGTTGCAGAATCCGAGAAAACCGACTGGGTTTTCGCTTTCATGAAACACGACTTTACAGAACCCACCTCAGGCGGAATGGTTGCAACATTTATGGAAGTGGCCTACAGCCAATCAGTGATTTTTCACTGGACACTCACACAATTCATCACATTTTTGGGTTAGCAAACTTATTTCTGTTTCTTAGCAAGTGAACTTCGCCTGAAGTTCGACACTAGTTGCATCAGTATCCTCCGAAAGGTGTGGATATGTTCAGGTTTTCGTAAAAAATGTCGCACTGAAAATAAATCAGTAGTTGTCAATTTATATTTCCGTTTACGGAGCACCGAAGGTGTGTGTGGTATTTAGTGAGAAAGACGATGAAGCCTCGACAAAACAATAAAAGCAACTGACGGTAAAATCAACTCAATGCCGCATTTTGGTGAATTAACACACATCGCAACGACGGTGGCAATTTTGGAGGTCTCGGATGGCAAAAATGCAACCTCGGCTTTCACCGAAACCCTGGTGAAGATGTCCCCAAACACGCAGGACCATGACAATGTTGGTGGTGGTCGGAGTGTAGCAAAGCGCCCCTCTTGAAGAGTACGACCCCACGGGTCGATATTCGTCTCTCATTGAACCTTTCTTATGGAATCATTGAGGCCATCGCTCTAACCATCTCGAGCCATGTGACTGTGGTTGACGGTGAAGCCGATCACGAGAAACTTTGCCCTACTGAAGTAAGGCGCAGCGAAAGCGTAAGAGCTGACTAATCAAAACAAAGCGACCGTTGGTAGCGCAGAGGAAAACACCACTCTGAGTGGCGGATTTAATAAAGAGAGGACTTTGAGGGTTGCGGATTTCACTTTCGCCGACGAAGATCTTTGTGTGACCATGAGCCAAGTCAGGGAGCGCTTCTTTGTCAACAAAATCACCGATTTTGTTGCACGCAAGCTTTAGGAGGAGCGGAAGGTAGCCCTTGTCACCGCCACCCAACATGGCAGACATTTATCGATCGATTTAATTCGGTTTTCTTGCAAATTTTCCTTCCTGGCTTGAAGTTGCTGAATATCATGGAGACAAAGAATCTCATCTCTTTTTGCGAGAGCGCCAACCTTACACCACCCGCCAAGCGTGTTCGCATTTGCCTTTCAAATTCGATTGACGAGCTGGCCACCTCGACTCCTCAGCCGAGCCAGTAGGTTGTCCTCCTTCCCCTAGGGGGAAGCCTAATTTTAAGCCTTAAGCGTGATCTAACGTGTTTTGCCGCTTTTCCGAGAAGTCGAACGGCTGCCACCGCAGCAGGTGATGGTGTTGGTGGTTAAGCCAAGGACTACTACTTCACCTCCCAGCCGTAGATCAATGAGGGTGGACAGATGAAGGGAGTCTTCTTTGTGCACCTGCTGCTCGCCATCTGCCCGATGACGCCACAGTACTCTGGTGCCACGTTGGATTTACTTGCTTCCAACTGCTATTTCAGTATTTGATCAGTTTTTCAGTTTTCAATTTTTCTGGTGACCAAGTATTGCTTGCGCCGGCTAGTGAATTAAATGTCTCCCTAGAGCCGATTTTCGTGTCAAGCAAGATCCAACGCCTTCTTGGCGGCGGCTGCGGAGTTGGACTTTTACATTTAGATGCATTCGAAAACCTACGTTAGAATTGAGCTAGCAGTACCAAAAATACTGGAAAAACCACGAATGACTGCTGATTAGAAATTCATTTAGGATGATTTTGTAAAGATAGAACTAAGTACCTAAGGTCATATTGTTTTCAAGCCGTTTCTGGGATATGTTCAATATATGTTTCGTTTGATTTATTAGTACTGTTGCTGCTTAGGACCACGAATATTGGTCTGCTTAAACAACACCGATGAGGCATTAATACCACAGAAACTTTCATAAGTATATATATAACTAAATGAGTTATAATTGCGTTGCATTCTTCGCGGTTCTGCCTATGAAGGTGCTATAAAGTACGAGGCACTATGCTACCTAAGTAGTAGGAGACGGGAAGCCTTGTTGTAAATAGCAACCACTCATTTCAAAAGCACTTCAAATACGATGAAAGTTCCGTATAGTAAAATGGGATTGGGATTTTTTCATATCCCTCAAGCATTATGTAGGGACAGATTTTTCCGTTTACTTGTCAGGAGCCTTTATCGTTTTCACCAGCGGAGAAGGCCATCAGGAAAATCTTCATTTTTTATTTGAAAAAGGCGAATTTAGCCCAATCTTTATATTTTTATCTGAATGTTTCATTGGTAGCAACTGAAATCCCTCGTCATAATATTGCTTGAATTTGGCAGTTTTTTAGCAGTGCGCATTCAAATCTTGAAATTAAGTTTAAATTAACATATATATATAATTAAGTTTTATACGTACTTGTTGCTTTAGCTTCTACTGTATATAATATATTATGGAAATTGTAAATTTGATTAAAATGTTATACGTTGACTATGCTGAAAATGTACTTTGAAATAAATAAAAAAATACATATGTAGATTAACGCTAGATGGAAGCAAGCATTTCCTTATTAAATCTAGCCCTTGGAAATGACTGGAAAAGATGTGTTAATATTTTTCGATGTTCTGGCGAATCCTCCTGATGAAAGTGGGGTATCTGAAAGGAACCCATCTGAAAATGTAAACATTTGTCCGAAGCAGTTAGCTGAATTCGTTTTAATGTGTGCAGAGCAAAATTGTTACCATGCTAAGTGAATGTGCAGTAGAAATGAAATGTGTTATATTGAGGTTTTGGTTAGAATAGCCGTTCAAATCTAAGAGGGTAGAGGAGATGTGCCATAAATTCATATTGAAAGATATTTGTACATTAAATTATTGCTTCAGGGAACTGCTTATTGAATATTTATACCCAGTGGGAATAGTAGTGACAAATTTGAAAGCAACCAAAGAAGTGGAACACAAATTCCTTGAGGTTAGATTGAACTTGTTTTGCAACTTCATGCTTCCAAGGAGGGCTTGCAAGACTGCATTTACTGCTCTCTCCAGCGGATAAATAAGTGGCTAGTAAGATGTTCAATGAAGACAGAATCTATTTATGCATTTCATGGTGGCCAACATTGGGATTTTTTATTTACATTTTGCGTTTTCATGAATTTCGGGACTTTTCTCCTACAGTATGATGACTTTATTCTTTCGATTTGAGTCATCATTTTTTACTATCTGTCATTCATTCTATGCTAGTTTAATTGCGTAAGTAACCGCCGAACTGCAAATCGCGCTTTAATTTTCTCTGATTGAACGATTACAAATAGCAATATTTGATTCTGTGATTCTCTGACTCTAACTCTAATAAGCAAAACCCAAAAAGCGCTTTTAAGTCGAATCTAGAATTTCTTGAAATTTAAGTAGTCGAATTTTTCAGGATATTGGATTACTTCTTAAACAATTTATATATTGACGTGCGGCAATTAGTTGGCGAAAGTGCTTATTTTATCCCTTAAATGGAATAGGATTTGCAATTCAGGTATTGTCATCAATATCACAGCAAACCAATCAACATCGCCTTAATGTCTTAAAAAGTAACATGGAAAAATCTACAAAATATCAATGTGCAAATGTTTCTTTGGTTTATCGGTTGCATTCACAGTGGCGTTAAACTTGGGATCCCTATTCACGATCACTAAGTCACAATG
Organism: Anomotaenia brevis; assembly: GCA_030710315.1. Classification (NCBI taxonomy): domain Eukaryota; kingdom Metazoa; phylum Platyhelminthes; class Cestoda; order Cyclophyllidea; family Dilepididae; genus Anomotaenia; species Anomotaenia brevis. Next base: position 23,993 of record JAUOZQ010000182.1, read on the forward strand.
AATTCAGTAAACAAAGCGGATTTAACCAAAGATCCCGATAATCCTAAATCACAGTTGCTTCAGAAAGTCCTTGGAAATGAAAAAAATGCTCCTTATGACTTGGGATCATGGAAATTATTGATCAACCACTGGGCCGGGCAGTTTCGAGGGTCAAACAAAGCCTTTCTTGACTTCAACCGCCTAATCCTTTAAACGAACCGATAACTACTGTTGCCCTTAATGACAAGAAGAAATAATCAAAAGTCGTAAAAAATTGAAGATAAATTGTGAGCAAAATATTTTACATTCGAAATCAAAGTGGCTAATAAATTGCAGTTCCATTACACTTATGTAGATTAGCAAAATTTAAAGGGCATTCAATAGCTCTCCGTGAATATTTAAGCTAGGGAAGAAAAATAATAGTAACATTGGAAACGATGCAACCCATCCACTAGAGAGAATTGAATTCTAGTGAAGAATTCGAAAACATTGGAAGTGAAGTATATGGTAAAGGGTCTGTAGAAAAATTACCTAAACACAATAAAAGAATTATCAAAGATTAAGGCTTTTATTTAGTTTGTGAGATTAAATAAATAAAATGGTCAAAAGAGCTATAGTTCATTAAATGAATTTGTCGAAGTTGAGTACCTCAAACTGCCGTCTAAGAAGCAAATGGGATCAGTAGGAAACAGATGTGTGCAACAGCAGTCAAAAGCCATTGGAGAAAACCAAACCAGTCGAATTTTATTAAGGAGATTATATTAGACGTCTACAACTTGTTGTAGCAAAAAATTAAATAAACCGGTGCAGGTATGCAAAAGGCACCCAGAGGGGATACCACACACTCCGGCAGAGTAGAGAGCTCGTTTCTGTCAAGCGCAGGTTGCCGTCTTCTTTCAGAGTATATACGGCGTTAAAGCGCAGGTTCTGCAAACGAATCGCATTGTTCACTCTGATCAGAGTTCGACGTACTCTCCTATAGGTAAAAAAATCATGCTCATTTAATGACTTGAATCACGGGAGGAAATTATATGAAAGTCAAGCAAATCACATCTATTCTATGCTCGTAGAATTCAATTATACAAATAAATGTTTCACTAAACGTAAGTTGAATTGGAATTTGATGACTTCTGACAGGTTGACTCGAATATATCATCTGGGTAGTGTGCAAATAAATATTCATTTCCGTAAGAAATGCTTCTGAAAGCATCTACGATTTTAATGTTGGCTAGATCATTGACATGTTCAATTGTTGGCCTATGATCGGCTACAAGGAAATACATGTTCATCAGAGCGGAATAGGGAAGATGTGCTAAGCAAATTGTCGTACCCGATATCCCAACTACTAAGCCCAGAATTGTGATAGGTAGCAGAGCAATGGAACACATTTTCCTTAAGTTGAGGATGAACCTGCTGAGCACACGACTGCTTATATAGAAAATGTACGAGAATCTCCCTATTGCACAGTGCTGCTGATGTGGTTGTTCCCGATGCAGAAATGATCCCCAATAAGAATTTTGCATATTTGCAGGAAATCAATTGCAAATTTGTTTATGGTATTGTGAGTTGCATATTTCTGCCCCAAAATACAGTAAGGAAGTATGTGGTCTTTTCTGTTTACTCCTCTTCAAAAGGACGAGTACACTATACAACATGTAAGGAGTAAAACAATGGGATTCTTAAAAGATGCTGGAGGGTTTCTCTCAAAAACGCAATTTGCAGATAATTTACTTGCATACCAAAGTTCAGCAATGAATTCAGCTTTCACGAAACTTGTACAGAGTGAAATTCTTCTAAAGCAAATCTCTCCATTTAGACTGTTGAATTCAATCTGATATTTTCTCAATAGGAAAATTCATAAAGTTTCGCTCTCGTTTTATGGCTTCATTTACAAGCGTATAAATTGCGTACTTGCAAAAAGGGCCTATCATTTAAAAATGGGATATGTGTTGCAACTCAAAGCAAAAGTACAGTTTTGATCTTAACGGAAACATAATAGGTTTTTCGTGAACCATGCAGAACTCAGATACTTCAAGTACTATTGCAACAGTAGATTCGCTTGTCTGATTAGTACATTTGGCTTCAATTTTCCAGTTTGTTACGATTTATAACTTTAGAAGGATCAAATAAACTGTTCCTGAAAAGCAGTAAGAATTATTTTAATAAAATTTTCGAATTTGAATTAAAAATTTTGATCTGAGTGACATAGGGTGCAAAATACTGCAACATAATGGACCACTCCTAACAAGAAAAGTAATTCAATAAACGATCTTAATTACTAAATACTTAACAAATTGTGAACTTCACCCGATGACTCTTGCAAATTTGTATGAACTTCTTCGTTTCAATGATATTCTATTTCTCATTTCTCCGTAAAGTTATGAAAGACTGATCGCATCGCCTTATCGATACAAAGCGGAAAATCTGGCATTGAATATTCTGTGAAAATTAATAAGCTCTATTATAGCTGGTGTATATTTTCAATTTAAAGAAATGAAGCATTGATTGCACAGACGGATAAGACCATTCATAATGCAAAAAACCTAGCCAAAAATTCATTCAAATACAGAAAAATGTGACTACCTGAATAAATTTCCTAAAAATTTCGAATGCCTTGACGAAGTTCCTGCCCCTGAGCGTAGAAGATTGTAATTATGGAGAATTACTCAGCAAAATAGTTTAAAAGATCGCTTAATCGTGTTTCTACCACTGGTGGGAAGCAGTCCATTCAAATTTCACTAGTTTCAATAATAATATGCAGAAACCCACTTGATTAACATGACCACAGTTGTTTATGAAAGCCTTAGAGATCCGTTTTTAAACACAAATTAGTCATCCCTGGCTATACCTGCGTTTTTCTCCAAAAAAACCTTTCAGGGAGAATTGATAATACCCACCATTAGGTGATTTTTACGAAATCAAAATAGGTTGAATCTTCGTTGTTAACATTGAAGTTATCAAGTAAAACTCCAAAATGGCCCTAGGTTTGACCGATTTAATGATTAAATGGTGCACTCTATGCACCATTTACTCCCTATATTCTTCACATTGAATACTATCCATCATTGAAATTCAACTTTCGCAAATAGAATGTGGCTTTTATTATTTAAATGGCGAAGTTATTTGTTTAATACAATGTGAATATGATTTAAAAATCATTTTCAGACATTTGTTCCAAAATCGCATAAAACTCCTATGTTAAGAAACAAAAACCCAATGTTTGCCACCATGAAAACGCATACACAGATTCCGTATTCACTGAACTCCTTACTAGCCACTTATTTCTCTGCAGTCGGAGATAGCAATAAATGCAGTCTTGTAAACCTTCCATGGGAGCATGAAGTTGCACAACAAGTCCAATCTTACCTCAAGGAATTCGTGTTCCACTTCTTTGGTTGCCTTCAAAATTATCACTACTATTTCCACTGGGTACAAATAGTCAATAAGCAGTTCTTCGAAGGAATAATCCAATGTTCATCTCTGACCTTTTAGAGTTGAACGGCTATTCTAACCAAAGCCACAACATAAAACATGTAATTTCTATTGCATATTCACTTAGCAGAGCATTAATTTTTGCTCTGCACGCATTAAAACGAACTCAGCCAACTGCTTCAAGCAAAGTTTACATTTTCAGATGGGTTCATTTCAGTTATCCCACTTTCATTGATGTGTGAATTTCAATGAGTAACTAAATAACTTTTCAGAAGTAGAACAAGACTGCAATTTCCCGGTTTTGCAGCAGCCACGTCAACGGTCATCATTACTAAAGTCAGAAGCTAATTAATCCAATTTTCGAAATTCATGTTTTCTACAATTGATGAGAAAATGGAAACATGAACTGATTAGTCGACCATTTATTGTACTGAAACTGGTAGTTTACATGCATTTAATTTTAAATATAGGAATCGATAATGTGATCACGCAGCCCACGACAATGTTCGATAATACCAAGGAATAAAGGTTAAATAAATTAAACTTAATTTTAAGTACTAAATTAAGTGATTTGTAACACGAAAATTTCACTGAGTGTTAATATTTATCCTGAAACGTGTTTTTCTCCATCAACATTTAGCATTCCAATTCAGCCTTTAACTTCAGTCATTAGGACTCTACTATGGGAATCTACCAGAAAAACTGCAACATAAGTGTTCAACCGTTTCACTTGAATTGGATTTTTTTTCGCCTGATGTATCGCAGTTTCTGGCAGACAAGGGCCTTTGTAAAAATTGCACAAGTGGTAGTGAATGCCTAAATGAGTAAAATTTATCTCATAGAGGCTAAATCATTCAAAGGAGGATTTGAAAAGCACGAACAATTTAGAATTGTGATTTCATGGTCCTTCAACAAAAATTTTGCCAATTCCCGATTGGAATAACCCTCGTGCTCTTTTAACAATTTCCACAGGGGAACAATATAGAAAAAAACCAGAGAATAAAAGACAGAATAAAACCGATACTAATGAAAGGTGCTGTCTCAAGAATACCTATAGTTTTTTATTTCAATTACAATAAAGGCATTTTCGGATTATGTGGTTATTTAAAACAACGAAATATCAAATATCTTTACAAAACTACCCAGTCTTCCATAACCAGGTTTATTTTAGGCAAGTATGATGCGTTTTCAAAGGCAACGGAACAACAAATAACTCGTAGAAGTCAATCCCGATTTCGTTCATCTTCAGTTTCCTAAAATGCTCTGTATTGTTTTACGACTCATCCTAACACTCTTCAGGACTTGATGATTGATTTATCAATGCAAACATCTCACTTACTTTTCCTCAAATATGTAATGGCATGGGCAAACACGGTTCGACAGGCCTTCGAAATAAGCAAATTGTGCAAATCTCTTCCTTTTGGCCGTAAATTATGATTTGTCTGATATCAATTCAATGCCTCAATAGTAATCATTTGGAGAGTTTTTTGATATAGATGAAGACTAAAGTAATGGGCTCTTATTAGTTGTATGTCGACGTCGCGACTGAAGCAATTTCTGTGGACCGAATACTGACAAGGTGTGATGAAAAACTGGTGGTACCACGTCATGACGGTCCAGGGTGATTTCCGGCATTGAAAGAAACACTTAGTTGCAGTGAGCGATGGGCTGCCAGTGTATCTCTGCTGATTCATCGCTAAGAAATCGCCCCAAACAAACTCGACAAGACTATCATTACTGTCACAGTGCTAGTCATGCTGGTAACGAGCCGGCATTGCTTTAGAGCTCTTGTTATTATTTATGGCTATCTCAAAAACAAGGATTCAGGCCATAAATTATAACTAAAAATTCTTAAATTTTTTTCTAGTAGAATTCCTAATTGTTAACAAAACTCTAACACAGGTGATTTCACGTTTTCTCAACTAACTATTTTCCCTTAAAAAGAGCGACCGAGGAAGTTCTTTGTGAAGAAGTACAATGATGCGTTGCATTCAGTTCCAACGTTCACATTGAGCAGGGTAGCAACCTCTTTGCACAATTACTGTTTTTGGAAGCTGCAGTGCTTAGTGATTGTTTGCATGCTATAAAAACGAGAATAAATTTCTTGGAACAATAAACTGATGCGTGTGCACATATCACATTATATATACTGTCCATATTTCTGCATATATGTGCAATTTTTGCTTTAGAGAGTAAAAATCATTGAAATCTTCCCCGGATTCTGTTAAACAATTTTCGATTTCAGTAAATTATAAGGAAAAAGATCTTAAAATCTCAAACTAAATAGCCGATCACCGGGTAGAAATTGCAAAGTAAAGTCAAATGTGTGAAAGCAATATAAAGTTGTCCGTTCATGAACACAATTATGAACGTATTCTGGGTCAGGGATGCGAAACTGGATCCGTAAATGACCTGGACTTCTGGGGCTAGAGAATGATTACTCAAAGAGGAAACACCTCCTGTGCTAACTCAGTTTCCATCTCTGTAAGCAAAAAGGAGGCGTATCCGTTTTGTGATATAAGGCAGTGGCCTTTGGAGCTTCAGCAGGAGCGAACCTAAGTCAAAATATCAGATAAAATGCAATGTCTTTTTGTTGCAGGGACAGCAAATTATATCTTCTACCAGCACACAAACCGGGAATATCTTGAAGAAGCAAAGCACCATACTCTCGGATATTATATGCCATGGGCTTGGTAACATATTACAATATTTGAATCACTTAAATGGGTAACGGATTCCTTGCTAAAGCGAAAGGTGACATTTTCAACATATTAATACAAACCTTATTTTCTCCAATAATGAAAAAATGGCGGTAGCTTCTCCATGCTCCAATGTGTCATACCATCCAAATTAGCATTGCCATGTGTGGAAAAATCGATCAGCATGGATGACGAGTAAATGCGTCAAAGAGTAATTAACATGCACTAGGCATTAGGGAAAAGCCTTAAAATTCTTAAGATAATGCACCGTGTCTTCCATTTAGGTGTAATCACTTACTGCTCGAGCATTATCGATGCACTAGTGATAATTGTCCATAGAAAATCAAAATTAAAACTAAATCAGTGCTCAATTTCTAAAGCGGAGTAGCGTACAAACCAAATTTACCTAATGGAAACTGATCAAAATGTGATCGGTAGGATTTAACTTACGTATAAGAACAGGCTGCCTAAGATTATCGAATCTCTTTTTGGAAAGAGAGTGTCGATTATGTAAATAATAAAATATTCATGAAAACTCTGCAAGAGTCACACTTTGTTCTTGTGGTCAGCAAGAACTTGACTTGATATTAAAGATCTGCTTTCCGTGCAGACTTCGTAAATGTATGTACACTGAATAATGACACATTTACTCCCTCATGCGTGGAAATCCTGTCTATAAGCAGTGCATATCAATAAAAGTGGAACTTTGTCGGGAAAGAGAACTAATCTTAACACAGACAGAGAGAACGCAGAGCTGTTGTTCACTGAGCTCACAAGTGTCGTAATAAGGAGGCACACATGCCTTTGACGCGCAAAAGGAAACATTTCCAGTTTTACTCCCACGGTGAAATTAATCATTATTAATAAAGGAAAAAGCGCTTTTAAAGCTCATTAGTCAGTGCATGCTAATTATACGTCTTCGAGAACGCTCCAAGGCACTTTTTAGAACACTCAATCACATTTCCGAGAATGAAATGGTCAGCACCCCATAATGTAAGACTTACGGTGTGAACCACGATTTTATCTTACCCTATTATTACTATCAAGAAATCTTTGTCTTCTCCTTCTCTATATCAGAAGGTAAGGGGCGTGGACATTTGTGAGAACGGCTTTATTTTGATGTCATATGCTTTAACATGCTGTAAACAATCAAAACTTGACATATTAAAGTGTTCTTTGTTATTCCATATGTTTATTTAGAGTAGCTGTTTTAAAGATATTAAAATAGCACTACCATATCAGGTCAATAGATCAGGAGTGTTAACAAAAGTCCAAGGGATTCCTACTGTGTAGTTGCATAATTCAAAACTGAAATCCAAACACCTGCCTGAAGGCTGATGTTTAAAAAAGGGGTCTCCGCTCTAACCGCTCCAAAGTTTTTGTAAAATATGCATAGTGCATTCGATGAACTTTCTATGGCTTTGCAATAGCAAACAATTTTTAAAAAAAATTTTTGTATTTTGAAATACCCCGTTTGAGAGTTTAAATCATCTGAGAAATTGTAGTTGGTCCTATTCTTATGGAAGGACTTAAGAGCTTGTCAAAAGTGTTCGCGACAGATTTATCAGGTCTATTCGAAAGGAATGGAAGACGAAAGAAATTACAGGTTCCTTCATTGCCTGATTTATTCTCCGATTAATCAACTCTTCATCATCTCTGATTAAGCTACAATTTCAATAAGAATATTGATTAAAATCATTAAGCACGTCATAGTCCTTGGCGCATACTTCCTTTTATTAGCCAAAGTAGACATATTGAGTGGAGACAACTAGAAAACACCAGTGAACGATTAATGGAATATCGAAGGATTTAACTTCCCTGGTATGTTTTATGCACATTGCAGGTGTTCGAATGAAACTGATTTCACGTAGGTAAAGGCTTGGAAAACTCTTAAGAAAGTTTACCATCAAGTCGTACTGTTAGCTTTATTGAAAATGTTGAGAATTTTGAGATCCACCTCTGCTTAATCAACTTTCCTTGTTCCGTACGTTCTGATCACGTTCTGGCTCAAGTGATGTGATTCGGTCAAAATTCAGCTCAATATTCGTGGCAATCTATTCCAACTCGGAAAACTTGCATGAAATACCATCTGCATCATCAATAAGCATTTTTTATGAAAGAGCCATTCGCTAGATCGTAGTGACTTTGCTGTGCTTTAGTGGATTTGTAAATCCACTTCATGAAGACCCTCAAGCAGAATTGTAACAAATTGCGATTCATCATAAGAACGAATGACAAAACTATGTCCTAGCATGATCAAATTCGGCAATTTCCTACCTTCGAAGACAAACGTTATCCTTTCCACTGTTACCAACTGTTGACAGTAACAACAATATTCCATCAAGCATCAATAAATATGCGTTGTTTCAAAGTCAAGGAAGGTATATCAAATGAGATGTGCCTTTATCTAGGTCGAATTTATCCGCCGATTGGGGTATAATTGGTTATGAACAAAAAATCCACCATTATTAACGGGATATTTCATGGTTTCTTTGATGCGAGCACATTTGCGGTATGTTTTTAGTCTGTCAATGGAAGAGCTGGGCAATTTCAAAGATAGGAAAAACTTGAAAGATCTCTTGGTTTATCTACAGGAATGACGAGCGATGATGTGAGCATACCTGAGACGCATGATCAAAGAAAGTGGTGAATCTGCTTGAGAAGTTGATATAACTCCTGACTCTACCGTAGCAATATTGATACATTAAACTTTCCACAAATTGCTCAAATATTGAATATATTTAAAATTTTGTCAACTTTTGTCTCACATCGTTGACAAATTTCTTTCTTCATTTTCGAAAAACCCGCATTCATATGATAGAAGTGTTCTAATACCTGAACTCATTTCAAAAAAACTAAATCACTATTTAAATTGTGGAAAATTAATCCAAAATCTAAACGTTGGGCTTGTGCTTTCAGTAATTTAGGAATGAGGAATTTTCAGTCTTAATGTTGGATCTGTGCAGTAGTCATAATGAAGTGAAACATACCGCAGACAATTTACATTGCATTTTGAAACAAACTTAATTTCAAACTTGCTACTAGAAAAATGAATCAATACTGAAAATAGTAAAATAGACACGTTTGCTTTGAGCCGAGAAGACGAAAATTTCTAGCAAAATTTTTTTGAAAATGTTGTTAAAGGGATACATGCGAAGTATGTGTTTGAGTCAAGGAAAGGATATCTTGTTCAGCCATTACTAGCCATCCAGGCACTTAATTACCCACTTAGCATTCAAAGGTTTATCGTAGTTCACGAAGCCTAAAGTTCAAAAGTTTGTATGCTACAAATTCTCCTAGTAGTGAGGGTTAAATCTGTTGGTTGTGGAAATTGCAATTTAGCTTAGTTCATAAACTTGGCAATGCGCCCCAAAGTGAAAAAGGGTGCCTCATCGAATGTTTGTCTGAAACACTCCACATTTTGAGTTGACATCTGCTCTTCTCTTCAACTTTGCCAATTCCTCTTAGTTTTTCACATGTACGACAAAAGACTGGTTCTTTTATCGAAAGGTCTTAGATATAGGCAGCAGATATAGGCAGCTTCGTAGAGGGGAAGACCCCAGCAAGAGTCGGAAGAAAAAATTAGTGGGAAAACGGCTCTTATTCAATCACTTAAGATTGCCTAAGAATAATATCCTTTGGATTGTTACCACTTAAGGCGAGGCGTCACTTATGAATTTTTAAATCTACTGCCAGCAATAGGGGCGGCTTTTCAACCCAGCTTTGATAAGGAGAAGATGGCCTACTCCGGTGAGTCGTCGAAAGAGAGAAATGCTTCATTACGGCGATGCAGCACAACTCCACAGAGTAGGAATCAGGTCACAAAGGACACAAGAACTTGCATGGTTGACAACGCCACATCCTGACCTGCTCCTCCTTGTCACCAGTAGCTCTTCCTTTGTTCGCACTATGCCTTGGAAGAAAGAGATTTGAAACGTAGGCAGAAGTGGTTGAGACTGGCATTTGTGATTTTCGTCGAGTCCAGTCAAAAGAATTGTAAATAAATTAATTCATTTATAAATTTGTTAATGGATGGAAGTAAGTCAAGATTAACAGGGCCGCATGCCTATCAACGAATGCCATTCTCGTCACTTTATAACAACGTGGATGTCATTTATCCAAACAATGCTATACAATCGCCCCCGATGTCATCCGCGCAGTGGTTGGCACTTGGTGGCATGGATAAAAAGGAAATGAATGTGGTGGGAGAGGAAGGTAAGGAAGAGGCGGCGGTGGCGGTGGCAGAGCAGCGATTTGTGCCATGTCTATGCTCCCACTCGTGTAATTTCTTCCTGTTTGTGTTGATAGCACCCACACGCCAACATCGCCCTCGCTGTCGCTATCAACGCAGTCGCAACAGCAGCAGCAGCACCAGCGATCGGAGGTGAATGCAGACGCAGTAGAAATCTGCGACGATCAACCAGTCAACTGATATGGAACGTGAAGAAGAAGGTGGGTGAGCTGAAGCGGTCAGTGAGTCGCGAGGGAAAGGCATTAAGACGCCGACACAGGTCACATAGTCGTGACTCCCACACTCACGCAACAGTCCCCAATGGGGAGGCGTCTTCTTCGGCTCCGTCTTTGGCATCGTCGTCTTTGTCGAGACCATCTACACCATCCACTGACTCTAAATGGGGCGCGTATGGGAAAGGGCTGTGTGGACGGCTCTTATCTGATCCAATTCAGACGCACCGATGCCTTGACGCCACTGGGCATCTTCTTCACCTTCGACAAGGAAGAGGCAGGCGGCGGTGTAGGGGAATTGTGCATCAGTCGACTGGCGGATGCGCCTTAGCTGGTGGCGTGCAGTGAGCAGCTGCGTGTTGGCGACCGTGTCTTGGCCATTTAGGGTGTGTTAGCACAGCTCCTCAAACTCGAGGGCATCACGAACCTCGTCAGAGGCAGCCTCCTTGTCACCATCAATAACACTCGCATCTGAATTAATGTGGATCTATGATATCCATCCAAGGACGTTTGGCAGCTTTGCGGTTCTGGACTACATTGGACAAGCTGCGGCTCTTTCTGCCGATATATATATATCGCTTTCAATTGGTAACTATAACGTGTTTGTCAGTTCAATAGATTTCTGGTGGTGCGTTTTTAGCTATCATACAATTTCGCAGATCTTTTAAGGAATAATAACCATTGTTAGGTCATATATGTATCAGTAAATGTATATATCAATAAATAACGACGAAAACTTCAAAGCCATGCATAGATCACTCAGGTAGCACTCAGGAGCAATTGCATTTGATCAGTATTTGTGGGCTCGTTAGCAGCCCCTCCTTGGTGTCCTCGCCTAAATATGGGGAAATGTTGTGTGAAATAAGTTCGGTTTGAGATGTCTCATGTGAGCTGTTGGTTTGAAGTGCTTTGGCATTGAGTAGATGGTGAGTGTAGTGCATTTCGATGCTCAACAGTTAGACGAACTGTCCAGTAGCTGTTACGAATTGGTGAATCTGGAAGTTATGGGATCACTGGCTTTGATCCATGGACATTTGTGCTTTAACGGTAGTTGCTATGGCTACTGAGTCAGAACCCTCTAATCACCTCGTCATCGCAGCAATTTGATCCGGGCACAAATAAAACTTTCATTATTTTATTTTTGGACGCTTGAACCAATTCCTTTTATGTTTCGATTCCAATTTTCAAATATACATTTAAATTTTAAATCAAATCTGGTTAATTAGTCGTTAGATGGAACGGAAAAAAAATTTGTTGAATAAAGTTTTCGGTGTTTTGGGTGTACATATCCGGAACTTTGACAGTGTCGGTAAGGTAAACGGTGTACGACCTGTTGTCATCAATTCATATTCCTTATATAGTTTTTTTCTATTTCGTCACTAATGACTCAGGTTATTTGTTTGATTCTTTGACATACATGAAACACTAATACTCTTATGACAGTGGTTCTTAAACAGGGCTGTTTAAAGAAGACACATTTAAAATTAATCTCTTCGTTAGTGTGTTTCCACTAGTTATATCGTTTCTGTCGATTCGCTTCGTGAAAGAAAGATAAACACTTTCCAGCGTCCCTTTCTGAAGCGCATAGAATTCTCTCACATCCAGGACCAGGACACCAGGAGAAGGAAGGGTGATGTCCGACAACTTGATTCACCATGGATTTCTTGTAGCGCTCCAGGGTTGCGGTAGCTGGCTCAGAATTTGGCTCTGCTCGAGTTTGAGGATGGGTGAGCAGATGAAATAGGCTTTCATCGGATACAATGTAACTGCAGCCAGAGGCCAGACATTGCACCCCAGTCTGCACGTTCTCGTCGTCGATCTTACACCTTGCCTGTCTTATCCAACAGGCCTTGCAGAAATAATGACCACATCCTAGAGCCAGAAGTTCATCTGCAATACCAACAGTCATTGCTACATAGTATTTAACAGTAGACGATATTATTTACAATCGATCAAACACACAAACCCACCTTGTGGCACCTCGTCGCAACACACCTCACATTCACCATCACCTATTCCTTCGTCTACAAAAGCTCAGTGAGACAATTTTGAGACCAACCATCTGGTAGCTTTTTTTGAAGACATAATACTGGCGCATTGCTCGAATTCTTGTCAATATCTCGCAAGACCGTGTCTGAGAGGAACTTTGCATGATTTTCGTATTCGAGAAAGCGTTCCATAAGACCATTACTGTCCCATCGAAATCGTTTCAGAAGAAGCCGAATGAGGGTTTTATCGAGGGGTATCAGAGCCTGCAATTCTTCAGTTGTCTGATTGATCATGTCGATAACGTCAGCAGGCGAAGCCGTTTTGACACTCTGTAAGGAAGAGAAATGCGAAAAATTTAAAGTCAGTCGGTCGTATGGGTGATATTCAAAATTGGACAGATGTACATCTTCACATATCTATTGATTTATCATTATTTAAAAACCAAGGTTCTTATTACAAATTGATTTGACAGGATTTTAGAAGTCAAAAGAAACCAGAAATTAAAAATTGTCTCACTGAAGACTCACCAAATCGTTGCTCTCAAGTGAGTTGTGACACGAATTGAAATGATTTCCAGTCTCTTCCATGATTGTGTTCTAGAAAACAAAACTCAGTTTATGATTTCTCAATCTAAATATGCCAGAAATTTGGAATGCCAAGGAGGGAAATTTATATGGACGTCTCAGTAACTCAAGTCTGATCTGAAAGCAGGTAATTCAAATTATGCGACCTTTCTCCTTTGAAGACCATCAGATTGCATGACCAAAATACTAGCGAATCGCGTTAATTTTCTGTGGTTGCTCGGCTTTGTTTAAACGAGTCGTTGGCTTCCGCAAAAATCGCTAATGGCTCGGTGACGTTAAACGCTTGAGGGGAGGGGCATTTGTGAGAAATGTTTGACCCCTAATTAATAACAACCACAAAAGCTATCGAGAGGGGGCTGTTTCTGACCTAAACAGGTCATAAAGACATAGTGTGGCTTCGGAGTACTTCCAATCAATAATTGAGTAGTGCACACTATCTTGAACAAACATACAACATTGTTAATTAGAATGAAGTTTCTACAGGCAAAGCTGAATAGCAATGGTTTCTAAATTGTTTATATGAAAAAAATAGTCTACCTTTCTTTAAATGTCGCTGGAAAGGCTATATTTTTTCCTAGAATGACCATTGTTTGATTCTTGGCTCTAAGCGCTGTTTAGCCTTTTTAAATACTTTAATAATTACTATGGCAGCAATTCGATTCCTCTCGACACAGATTATATCTGTCGGATAAAATGTACACACTCAAATAGGTGGGTTGTGTGCTGTCGTTGTACCGGAATCGGCCACCTAGTAAAGACATCGAGGAATCAGCACGCGTAAACATGCGATAAGGCACCGCCAAATTTGTCATTTATCGTGGTTATCAATGAGCTGTGGATTTGTATATAACTCAAAGCGGAAATTGTATTTGAATACGATTTTTTGAAGAAAAGGTAGACATCACAGAGCATGTTTTACATAATTCCCTGGCAAATTCGGGCAGGATGGTAACTCAAATCTACTCATATCTTTTGGTTGTGACAGCTTTAATTTTGAGAGCAAACACAATATTTACAAATGAAATAAAATACTTATTTGATATCCATATTGTCACCTTAGGGGATACATTTCAGAGGATAACAGGTGCATTGAGTGTGGTTATGCTGACGTTAATGAACCAAATAATAGAGGCGCACGAAATGCCCCGATTTACGAAATTCCACTTGCATTGGATTGGCCCAGGTGTTCACCGCAAATTCCAACAACCCAGTCTCGGCACCCCCCCCCCCGCCTAATAAACGATGTGGTTTACACTCTTAAATCGGAGATCCTCACCCTAGCTGGGATAGCTAATTTGATGTGAGAGTGCTTTAGCACACTACAGAAGCTTGCCAATCGCTATAGAGACGCCAATGACTAAAACGTCCAAGAAGTATATATCAGTAACTGTCTAATAGCACTGTTACTTATGATTATATCAAGTTACCCACTTAATAATACTTTTGATGGTTGTCTGGGGGTTAACTATATCATGACTGCTGAAGAGGCCAATCTACTGGCAAAAGCACCCTCCCTCCTTAGCTTTTTTTAATCCACCTACATGCCAATGAAGCTCAGTGGTGGGACCTTCCTCATCCAATACGGAGGAGGTCCTTAGATTCCACAGCCACCAGTGGACACTTCGTCGTGACTCCGAGACCACAGCTATCGATCATATCCACTTAAATTGAAACACGATTCCTGATTCCACCTAACCAGCTTCTACAGCACCTAAAATTCTTGAGTGCGCCACACACACTCACACACACACGTTTCTAGCCATTGATTCATTTGGGAGTGGCACGGTTAATCGTAAAAAATCGATGTACCTTGGGAAGAACCCTTAAATTGTAGGTCCCTCTCGAAAAAGAATGTCGGATTACGAAGGCAATTTAAAGCATAATTAAGGTTTAGAATGAATTTAGAATATAGTTCTTAGGATTCAGAATTTAAAATGAAATATTCTTGTTCCCTGAATTGCGTATATTGTTACCTGGATACAGTTGTTACACTGAAATATGAAGCACCACTCTTAGGTGTTCTTCGTTTCATCTCGCATGATTGAAGCTGATTTGATGGGGGTGTTGTAAATGAAATACCTCTTGGGTGATCATGAGGGACCTTCTACTCCCCAGAGTCTATCGATGCCCGCTTTGTGCCAATCAGTCTGTTTGTTCTATTGAGTGCATTCTGGTGATCAAGGAAATGCTAGCAATGGAATCGAAACCATATGCTGAAAACCCAGTTGTCAACTTGGCATGCCTTGCAGTGGTGTGATGCCTCTCTGTGACTATCTACAGAATTTATTTTATTATTTAGAGTAAATAAAAATAGTGAATTTATTACGCCCCAATTTTTGCCACACTTCAATAAATACCTGGTATTTAAAAAGCAACACTCTTATATGGAGGATGCATTGACAAATGTTAAAATTGAGCTGTATGGATGCCTCAGCTTTTGATATGTTGCTCCCAGTAATCCATTAAGACGCGTTTGGCAAAATGCGAATAGCAGCTACACAACGACATTTTAGCCCAGGTATGTGTTGAATACAACATTAGTTTTGAGTAGGAGCCCCTCCTTAGGTAAATATACTTATATTTATAAAGATGGTGGTTCCCTCTTCTTTTTTCCAGTTAAATCCCGTCTTTTGCTCTCAAATACAACTACGTAATGCACATAACTCAGAGGTAGCTGAGGTAATAAGTCATTTCTACACAGCCAATAGCAAATCAGAGCATTCCTTATAAAACCTCCAAAAGAAATTTGGTTTGTTTTTAACACCATCGTTAATAAATTATTCAATTTTGGAATTCCATTCTCACTGCTTTTTTAGATATTCTGTCTATGTAAGTCATTTCAATGGTAATGAGTTATCGTTTATAGATGTGATGTTTATAAAAGGTAACTTTTGCGTTTCTACAATAAGCTATAGTGGCTGCTTGGCTAAAGTGTTGAAGTTCTAGCTTTTAGCTTTGCAAAAGTGCTTTCCAAGTTGTGTTAGATACTTCATTTAATATGTGGAATTATGATTTCGAGGGAATTTGAATGCACTATTATCACACTCTAAGCCTAACTTGTTCGAATATGTCTGATGCCTCTTAACGCATTTAACAACTTGCAATAAGAGAATGCACTTAGCAGTTTAGCATGCTTTAAATCATTGAATTTCTTAATACGTTGTTTGATATATTAACGGTTTGTCAATTATAAGGAGGTAAAAATTTCAGAAAGAAGGGCGCCAAAATAAAAAAAGATTTAGACACAAATTTAAGTAAATTTCATTAGATCAGGACAATTTATTTAGATAAATGTTCAATAAAAAATGCAGGTTTGTTTTAAAAAATTAAATGTTGAGGAAATAAGGGCTGGAGATGCAAATCCGAATATTCACGCAAGTGAAAAATCTCCATTTGGTCAACAGCACACTTAAATTGAATAAAATCTTGTCATAACACATAAATTGTAAGCTCTAAAAAACAAATTTTGTTCATTCGGAAAAACTGAAAACAATATGTGACTGCGAATAGAAATCGAAATGAAACTATCCTAGGTGAATATTAAAAAAACAGCCTTTGAAAATATCGCTGTGTATAAATCAAAAGTTATGATAATATTAACTATAATATCAAAAATGTTTTACTAGAATAAGTCAACAGTTACGGCTGTGACATCGACTGCAGTGAATCACGGAAACGCCTTGCGACTTTTCCCATTGGGTCTTTAAAACTGTGAGCATAAAATCAAGCGATTGTTTTCAAAACTTTGAACTCACACTAGGAGAAGGTCACTTATCACTTTTTCTTTAAAGTGACCTAGTGAAAATCCATTTCAATAAGACTTTCAAATACACTATTCACCAATTTCACTTCAGTTACTTTATGATCAATGATAAATTAGTTAACAGGAGAAATCAGAGAAGTAGGTTCACATAATTCATAAGTGCATATTTCACCTTCGACTAAGATGAAGTTTAGTTTAATAGTAACACTGTTCAAGAAGCAGAGAACGAAGATTCCAATGATGTTTAATGAAATTCGAAGTTGGCAATTCAGATTAAATCATTGTCATTTTCATACCTCGGTTTTCGTGAATTCACTTATGTAACATCGTTAATAGAGTTGAAGACAATAATTAACTGTTGATGTGAATTTATTATACAATCGAAGAGAATTGGCACTGTATTGCACTAAGTTCAATCAATCATCTGCCATTTATACAAAAAACTAACATTGCTGCACTTAAAAAACCAATGATAAGTTTCAAATTCAAATAAAATGCAGTTGGTTAATAAAATACAGTTTGAACAAGTGCTTCAGACTAACTAACAAAATGAAAAATTAAAAAGACATAAATCAAAAGGCCAAAAGAGTGTTGACCTTGAAAATCAACCTTGGGAATACTGACTGTACCAAACGGTAATTTTGAATGCTGTTCAGCCATTTGAGTCCAAACCTCGGGAATGTCCCCAACTATGACGTTTAATTTCTCAAACATTTCAGTATGTTATTAGAATTTTTAAGCATACGCCTTATCGTAATTTGAAGAGACAACCGAAATACTCTCTTTACTATCATAGAAATTTGATCACGCATTTACGATTGCCACCTTAAAACAAAAGTTCTCCTTTGCAAAATCTACCAATGAATTAAGGTAATTTTAATACGCAAACAGTTTTAATAGTTTTGGGCTTATGCATATTAAAATTTTAAATTAGTCCTTATTATGCCTGCATACTTCTAAAACCAAAAAGATAGTATTCATTCAGGCAATCACCATCGATTGTGCTAAAGCTCTAACTGGTCTTTGAAAAATAATATGTCTGATGGTTATAAACATCAGTTTTATACATGGTGGCTTATCCAGAAGACCAAAAACTCCCACAGTGCTCTCAGTGTCTGAATAAGCCACATTGTCAGTGTTAAAGCAAACTTATGGAATTGTAGTACTGTTATAGTTTATTAATACAACCACTTTGTTCACATATTGAAAAGACTTTTTACAATATTGTCAAATATGGGATCCAAATTATAGTGAAATAGGTAACATTTAGTGTAGGATTTGATTGTGTTGTTTTTCTCAGAATTTACAGAGATATATATGAGGATGCCTACATGACATATTGTACAAATTTTGTTGGTTTTAATCTTTAGTACTCATTTCCAAATCCAATTTTAGTAGTAAAATATTCCAACCCTTGATGATACATTTTAAAAATGTTATTGAAATGGAATTCAGTAGTAAGTGTGGTAGTTATGCTATTTTTGAAACCGTTACACTACCCAGTGTGAGCTGCATCCGAGTGCAGATAGGGCACCTCTATCATAGCCTCGCTGTGGCCATAAACACTGCTCATGACGGGATAGAGTTCTTCGTTCCCCACGGGCTTTGTGTTGTCGTCAAGGATCCACTTCTTCCATAAGACCTTACGCAACAACGAGTGGATATTGCCGACGTGCACAGAGATATTCTACGTATTTGCTTGACTTCATTCACCTAAACCCAAAAAAGCGATCAAACTCTTCCTCAAGAGATGAAATAAAAGTAACTCGAATTAGGCTTCCAATCCTGATGCAGGACGGGTACTGTTAAATGTCACGATTCTTCTAATGTGATATTTATCACAACAATCATGGATTTTAAGCATAAGAATATAGCCGACACATCTGCGTGTACAGTCGTATTTAAGGCTGAAATTCTATCGTTTTTATTGCAATACACTCTACTGATGGGTGGATACTAAAATACAATTCTGAAATCATTTAGTAATCCTAATAACATTTGAAATTTTGAAGTTTAAAAATAATTGGCCCATTTCATGTAAGTTGGAAGAAGCACGTGAAATATTACACATTTTATGAATGTAGTTAGGCTACTTTTGATGTCATTACAATATCCATTGTGAGCTAGATCCGATTTTTACTGTTTACAATTTTAGAAATGGAAATATCGGAAATTGATGAAGCCGTTTATTGTGAAATGAATGGGAATGTGCCAAAATCCTATTTGCATTTTATATTAGCCCGATCTGGTGTTATCTGAAGTTTCAAAGGCCCTACTTTTCGCATTCTTGCCGTTCCTTGAGGTCAAATGTGAGATTTAAAGATTTCACAGGCTGTCAAAGCCTCAAATTTATCATTTTAAATCATTTTTCTGCCCTCCGTTGCGTCTAAAAACTGAAAAAAAGGAATCTTCTAAATCGTTTTGAAAGCATTTCAAACTACGAAGTTTGATGAGAATGATCAAAATAAAGTGCAAAAACCACCTGAAAAGCAAGCTCTCAGCCTTTTTCCTTTTTTTCTTGTTTTAATTATTAATTAATTACTATTTATCATATATTTCCAATGCATTCTACTAGTGTGTTCTGCTTCTCCATTAAGGAATAAACTGCTATACGAAGTAGAGTCCACTCAAAATTTAATTGAATAGAGTGCCAAGTGCCTGGACATTTCCTATTGTTCTGCCAATTCCCAGCATTCCACCATAATTTGAGACTGATCAGGTTTTTGCCGAAAAAGCTGAATTTTCGCTGTATTATCTGACAAACTTTAGTTAGAGTAGAAGCAATTAGTGACCAAAATGATTACCGGAGATAAAACTTGTATTTTCCAGTACTGCGAGTCTGAGTACAAATACTAAGAGTGAATGTAATGTTCAGCACTAGGGTCTTCAGGATTCAATTCTCAAAATTTGATAGAAGCAACGTCTATGGTTTTTTGGGTAAATTTCTATGTGAGATACGGATATACTACCTTGAAAATCAAAGACCAAGTGGTTTTAAGGTCACTTAATAACATCTCAATAAAATTCCGTTTTAATGACCAAATTAGGTTTGAAAAACCTCCTCTTTTCTTCACTAGAGAAAGGACAAGAAATTGACGAAACCATTCGAAACTTGTTGACGAACTGAAGGCATTTTCGGCCTTGTGAACTTCAGAGTTAAATCCATACTTTAAACTCATTTCGGTATACGGACCATAACTAGAAGGCAGTTCGATAAGAATTTATTCTATTTTAAACGGGTGAAACTTATTTCAAATGCGTTCATTGCACAGAGAATAAGTGATGATAATTATGCCTTTCTGAGATCTCCTACCTCAACAGTTAACGAATACCGTTTGTTAAATAAGACGCTTTTCTGTTTATGAGAGAACAGGAGCGCGCATTGTGCCTTCGAACACAGTCTCATGCAGACCCGAGGTGCAAGATGAGTCATCGTTGTTAACTTCTAAACTCCAGTAACCTATCATCTGGTCTTCTGAATGCTGAACAAGAGGCACTACAATGCTCGTAGGACTCTTTAGAGCAAATAAATTGAGCGAAGAGCATCTGAAAGTGGAGTTTTAAACTACATCTTTAAAAAATAATCACCAAGTTTTCAGCTTTGTTTAGAGTGGATAGTAAATTCACACAAATAGTCTAGGAATTGGGAGAGTTCTCCTTAGAACAAAGCCACAAAATTATCAAAAATTCTCAAAGTGAAAATGGGATTGAGAATTGAAAAATTAAATAGAATCGGCATAATCATTATATGGTGCAGACCTTATAAAGAGCTAAAAAATGATGAAAACTACTAGATGACGTGTTAGTGGGTGCTACTTAGCGCTATATCGGTTCGTTCCAGCGAGTAGTCACGAAAAACTGACCCATTTTAATGCCTTAAAAGGTTTTTTTTTCAAAACCCATACGATTTTTCGATCATGCGAGTTTAAGCGAAGAACACCTGAGAGTGATGCTCTGTATTTTAGTGCAGAGAGGCTAGAAAACGTCTGTCCCAGGGCGTTTATTAGAGCGGGTTGTGTTGTGTGTTGAGAGAGCTGTGTTATGTGGTTGACATCTTGGCTGAAGGGGAATTAATATGCCCGGGGCGAAGATACTCTCAGGTCACGAAAGTTTTATGCGAGAACAGGAGCGCGCATTGTGCCTGTCTGTGCCTTTCGTACACAGTCGCATGCAGAGAAAAAGCATTGGGGTAGCGAAATTACCTTTTTATTACTAATATACTAAAAATTGACCCGAGGTACCAGATGAGTCATTGTTGTAAATTGGCGAACTCTAGTAACCTACCATCATCTGGTCAAATACTGAAATACGACTCTACGTAACATCTACGGATATACCACGTTTAAAGTGAAAACCAGGAAACCTACGGATAGGAAAACTATACGTCAGAAAGCAATTTGCAATTTAAAAATAAATAACATTTTATTGACAAAATTAGCTTTGAAATACCCCCAAAAAAAGAAAAGAATTTGATGAAACCGTTGAGATCAAATGAAGACATGTCTTGGCCTTCTCAACTTTAGAATCAAATCCAAATCTTGGACTTATTGAATCACATCTGCAGCGGAATAGGCTACACCTAAGTTCTCTAAAAGATGGATTTACTGCCCCGTTTAAGTTAGGGAGAAGAGAACGTTCATTGGGAAAACTGGGTGTTTTTTTATGATTCATACAATTCAATTAGCTACGAGGCGACCGGTAACTAGGTTGGGAACGGCTTTGAGTGAGCTTTAAAACATGTTATCGATTAGATTGTATGGTCTGCAATATGCGTCATCCCCAAGACCATGTCTCAATATGGTGCAACAAATCCCATCTTAGCAGTTATTGACAGCCTCTCCAGTCATATCGACTCATGCTCTTTGTCCTTCGGTGCTCCCCCTATGTTCCAATTGAGTGACCTTCAGATTCCATGAATGATTTTTCCAAAATCAATACCATTATTTCCTAAAAAAAGATAAATGATCATTAAAGCGAATGCTACTTTTGCCTCGAAATCCTCTTAGAACCCTTGGGGTCAGCACAAAGAGTTGCGTGAAGTTATATGGAGTATTTGCATTAAATCCAGTCTTCAATATCTAATTGATATTTCTTGGCGTCATTATATGGGAATTAATGGTGTGATTTCACTTTTCAGGGCCTCAGTCGTGATGATGAGTAAACTGACAATAAATGTTAGTCTCATGGGATCTTCTCAAGCCTCATTCAAAGCGCCATTAAGATTTTTTGTCACATGAGCTCGTGGGTAGCAATTTGACACCTTAGGGGCCAAAAAACTACAAACGTGGAATAGGATATGTTACATTTTTGTGGCCACGAATGACCTTGAAGATTGAGGGACGAAAATAGTAGATTTAATTCAATTCGACTAGTTCGAATTCTAAAAAATACCTAGGGTAGATTCAAGAGATTCCTAGAGGTAAAATTCTACCATCTATAGCAACACTAGGACGTAGTCAAATCATTCCGATAATAGCACCAACTTCGAAATTTACCACACTTTAAGTGAATTAAGCAAATAAAACGGTGAAAGGGTACGAAATTGATAGTTTTTTAACTGTGATATTCAAACTGAAAAATTCTGAATAAGTAAAAAATGGCTTTGTTTGTATTCCATTTGACGAAGTTGTGAAAGATAATTTCATTGTGTATCGTCAATCAAAATTTGATATTAGCAAAAAAATGAGTTGAGTTCGTTTGTTTCGTTTCATTCCACATATACCAACCGGTTAGAAGAGTACAATTGTGCATATAAATTACTTATTTACCGAATATCGAATGGATTCGTCATTACCTTAAGTAAATGCTAAATTCAAAGCATGACTAGGGAGTCTGCTTACCGGTATTTTTGTAACAGAAGGCTCCAAAAAAGGGATGAATTATCATTTTGCAACTACAGCCTGATTCAATTTTAAGTCCCATCTTATAGTTTTCTCAAATATATTCATTTTATGAATTGTAAAAGTCAACGAAACGCCCAAATTCATTAAAAGTAAAACATCGGGATGTTAATAGGACTAACTACGGGGAGAACATTTGGAGACCCTGGATCTTGTAAGAAAAGCTTGTCAAAACGTGGCAAGTGTATGAGCAAATCACTTTGCTAGCAAGCAATCTATACCACTCAGCGAATCAGCCTGCGCCCTTGAACTGCGCTACCAATGGATGTGGGCACTCGAGACTGCATAAATTGACACGACTCATGCCAGAACCCCACGTCTCACCTCTCTCAGCATGGCAAACATTTGTCCCGGCATTGCCTACTCCATCGTATGGGCCCTCCTCGTGATAGTAATTGGCTGGCCTGTGGCTGGCTTTCTTGCCTTCTTCTACATCCTCCTAATGCCCCTGGCTGGCTGCATTCCGTCGCTGGAAGGCTTCTTGGAAGTCCTCCTCAATATTATGCGACTCCCCTTCTGGTGGGGCAAGAAGTGTGGTTCAATGGCACCCCTATCTGACTGTTCTCTCGAGTGAACTCAACTCCCCACACCCTCATACGTTTGTCCACTTGTTTATATTTTTAAACTCTTCCCTATCTTGAGTTGTATGTACCTACCTGAAGAAGAGATATCCTGGTAACTAATCGCCTTTTGAGTGCTTTAGAGATGGAGAGGAAGAAGAAGGGGGTTTTCTGCGATAAAAAAAGTGCACCCAAGATTGAAAGTACCTATGGGACAAGTCCTTTAACCCTATAATTGTCAAGTTTGTCCTCTTAGCCGCCAGCTAGCCAATCACAATGCAGGTGTGTGACCGAGAGTGTCCTAGAAACGCCCTGAACCAATGAGCGTGGAGGTGGATTTTGCATAAATACACTTCCTACCACTGGTCCGGGAATCAGTGCAAATTTACCCCAGAATTATGTCGGGCGAATGTCCGGGAATAGCCTATATGATCGTTTGGTTCCTATTGGTCTTTTTCATCGCTTGGCCGATAGCAGGGGTCTTGGCTGGAATATGCATTCTCCTAATGCCCTTCGCAGCGTGTATTCCACCCCTAGAGGAAGCTGTGGATGTGCTACTCAAGCTCTTCTCACTTCCCCTCATCTGGGCTAAGAAGGGAGTTGCGAAGACGCCTCTAAGCGACTGCAGTCTGGAATAAAATCACCGCGCTGATCAACACCGCTTGTTTACTCCTTCTGTGTGCTTGTTTTCAGAATAACCGCCTGCCAAATTGGACCTTTTGCAAATCCGAAATCGAAAATTTTGCCTGACTGTGCGTTGGAATAAAACGAAAAATTCATGCATTACTTGCTACCCGAATGTTTTACTGTGTCTTGTTAATATTTATCAACGCATATCGCACCCCTAATGAGTGGCACTTTATGTCTGCAACGAGGCTTCATGCTATTAAAATTTTGACTTACAAAAGATAATTTTTTTCCCAATCGTGGTGAAGTATTCGAAAGATTAGGCCCAATAAATACACTCCATATTTATAAAAAATGCATTTACCCATACCAAAACTATTAGGAGCTGAACTGAAGGTGAAGTGAACATTTCACCTTCGAATGCGGTTACAAGCTGTCTTAAGAGCCTTGGGATAAGCGTTGTCATAGCAACCGCACAAAATGAGTAACTGATTGCTATTGTGTATTTCATCTAAAATTGCGCAGTCTTTAGTGAAACCTGCATTAACGTGTTTCTCTCCTTAGATTTGACGAAATCAACCTGAATTCCAGCCTTGTACTCAAAAAACCGCAACTTCTGATTCGCTCGCGTTTTGAGGTGACAGACAAGCTTAGCAGGTACTAAGTGTCTACACTAGTACTTCAGTGGTGTACTTTAACGATAGGGATTCTTATAAGTTGCACTAATTAATTAATTTGCTCAGCTTGGTATCAATTGTCCTCCCTAAGAAAGCTCCAAATAATTTTTATAATAATTAATCGATAAATGGAATTAGTGTATTCGTTAAAAAAATAAATTCCAAGACTGCTATGAATCCCTAGCTTTATTCGATGCTTTTCCAACAGGAATTATGGCGGTTTATAAATTACAAATAAGTTTTTAACTACTAGATTAAAACCTATCTGGGTTAAAAATTCGAAATTGGGAGTATATAACGATAATATGGCCGAATGTAATGCCACCAACGGTCGATTGTGGCTTTAATTTTCATTTATTAACGATTTGTACGAGATTTTCTTCTCAAGCTGAACTTCAACTCAACTTGAAGCCCTGTCAGAATATGCTGGAAAGTGCAGAAATTCTCGAAGTCGTGTAAACCACTTCATGATCTAATGAGTTCTACGTCACCTGAAGTTATTCAAGGCCGTGTGAGCGGCACGGGGTTGAATTACTGTCATTTTATCGCCTCACGATAGCCGCAATCGTGAGTCATCAACTTGAGCAGGTCGCCAGGGACCAAAGTGCAGGTGTTACGGCTGACCCAAGCCATTGAAAAATTCACCCTGAAAAACTGTGCTTCTTTTAATGTCTCTCCAGATTTTGTTTCCACTGCTACGAAGCTTAAATTGCAGTTTCGCAAGCTCCTACCATGAAATTGGAGCTTCATCAGTATATTTGTAATCTCCTAAAACTTTCACGTCAATTCTTCTTTGGTGGGGTTCTCGAATTTCTTATTATACCTTGAGAAAGTGGACTTGAGACAAGCCGATTGATTTATTACAACATTGGCACGCATGGAATGCCTCGTGTGAAAACCAAAGTTGAAGGTTTGTAAGGGTTTGCCAATACATTTTCCCATTATCGAATTTGTTGCAAATCTACCCGATTTTCACTTTAAAAAATGTTATTAAAAAGACGACACAAATTGAAAATTGATTACATTCTAAACTGGACTATCGTGCAGAGTGATCGGCATGGAGGTATAAATCTGAGCCCAACAAACCCAACAAACGGATTTAGTAAATAGCTAGACATGCTTGTTTAACTATCAAATTGGGATTGGTTGCTAGGCGTAGTCCGATGGCAACCTTACCCTAGGTTCATTTTGCTGAAATGGCAAGTCCTCTCCAGACTATTAACTGATTCAACGCCTTTTCTGATCTTTAAAAACACTCAAACTGTAATAAACTTAGAGTGTTTTAAATCGCAAAGGCTATGTCAACTTAATACCTGGATTTGCCATTCATGTAGGCGTATTGGAGTTTGCACTTTGCAAAGGTAAAACGCCAAATTTGCCTCTCGGCATGGTTGTAAAAGCGATAGTATCAAAATATATTCATTTACATAACTTTGTGGTATTGTTATCAGCCTATTAGTTTCCAGGATTTCAGTAAATACACAGCCTCAGTCGTCTTTAAATTGATACACCTGAGAATTCCAAATTTCTTATGTATCAAACAAACAAGTCCGAAATTAATTAGTCTTTTTTTACTATCTAAAAATACATCTCGTTCCAACAACTTTTTAACACATTTTAATCAGTGTTTTTTTTCTGTAAAATTAGGAATAAATTCACTAGCATTTCTATGTCTCAGATGGAACTCAAATGAGATTGATTTTTAAGCCCTGAAACTATAGATACTGTGGAGATATTCCTCTCACTTCGCACTAATTCTGTCAAGTGATGTCGTGATTTCGTAAATTCCTCCTTCCCCTTCTACGTACTATTAAATCACGAGATCAGTTAGTGCGCAAAAAGAAGTAGTACAACCGTATGCGATGCCGATGTTCTAGGAAGAAATAAGACGACATCGATTCGGTTGCACTAACTTTGAATTTATTGCAGCATCTTATTGTGAATTGATGTTCGATGGAACAATGGAAACAACGGTCCATTAAAAATAGATAAATGCATTTGAGTGTGCAAATAATTGGGCTAATGCTTTATGCTGTTCAGTGCATTGTTGCATCGGTTATTTCATTTTGATTATACAGAAGACTGAATAATCAATCCTATGGCACATTAAGATTTCAATATTTCCTTTCGTTTGCGCAGCATAATCAAATAAAACTCTGGCATTTTCAGAGCCAAAGAAAATGTGATTAATCTAAATGGCTTATAGGATGAAACTCCTGCCGAATTTTTGCTGAGATAGAGTTATTTACATGTTTTTACATTTTGCATATTAATTTTCCACTCTTTCATTATCAAGGCCCATTTTATATTTGCACTACAGCGGCACAGTTTTGATTGATGTGATTTGTCTTTGCCGTGTCTGTAAAGAAAAAAACAAGACATAAATCAGTGTGCATTATAAATTACTTCTAAACCCTAATCCTTTATTTAAATAGTTTGTTTTTTCTTACTTTTCGTCAAATTATTTAAAGTAAGTACTTGAAAACACCTCGTGAACATAATAATCTGCTAGATATAATGGTCAACTCCTTTTTTATCGGGAAATGTTTCTACTTCGAAATCAGTGGAATATTTCATCCTTACCAGTTAATGGGATTAGTTCAAATGACAGCAGCACCTTTGTGACCCTTTTATTCCAAATACTACAAAAATGGTTTTGAATTTGTGGTTCTTTATTTTCAGATATGTCATGCGAGCGTGCTTACAACCACTGACGTTAACTTGTCAGAGGGAGCTGATAACCCCCTTCAATGGAAGTCATAGGTGCTCTCTGCGATCCTTTCAAAGGTGTCTTAATGTTAGATGTCGCAGTATCTCTCATCGAGTTACATAAGAGCAAAGCTCACTAATGCATTGTTCCAAAATTGTATTGGACTCAAATGCATAGGAATGAACGAACAGTTCGAGTCTCTGATTCTCATTAACGATAACTAACATTATACCGCTCTGCTAGAATCAAATTAACTTCTTCCGTTTTAGGCAAAAGTAATGAGAGCTTGAGAGAAACAAAACCTGTCGTTATTTAAAGGCACTTTATCATCGTAAAACTTAACCGCCCAAACGATTAAAATAACTGCCACTTCTTAATATGAAATAAACTGATCGCAAGCATATATATGACGAAGTAGCGTATAGTTGGCAACTCATATTTTCCACTGAATTCCATTTCTCCCTCTTTTCTATAGTATATCATATTGTCAAATTCACAAGCAAAATAAATATAAGGCGTCTATTCTACGCTAAGTGTGCACTAGAACTGTCGTTTTAAGTAATAAATTAACAATAAAAGACAAAATATAATTATAATAAAAAATCTTTAATTTTAAAATATATTTGGAACTATGTAGTGAAGCGTTAATTGATGATGATGATACTGGTGACCTTCAATTATCTCGAACCGGTATACCGGAGGACAAAGCGCTATGACAGTGGATGTATTAAAGAAAAAGGTTCGATTTAATGTATTCTTTCATTTCTTAGAACCCTGATTATCGTGTTCTTCAATTAAATGGGCGTGTTGGCTTTGCAAGCCTTCCGGATCAAATTGTCGATAAGTCCATAAATGAAGGTTTTGTTTTCAACATCCTCTGTGTCGGTAACGTAACAGTAACTTAAATTATACAAATAGGTGAAACTGGTCTTGGAAAGTCTACCCTTATTGAAACATTGTTTAATCAAAAGTTTGACTTTTCCCCATCGTCTCATGATTCCCCATGTGTGAAGTTAAAGTCAAAAACATATGGTTTGTTTCCGCTTCGATTGTTTTTAATTTCCTAACAGACCTGAAGGAGGGTAATGTCAAACTAAAGCTGACCGTCACAGAGACGTGTGGTTTCGGTGATCAAATCAACAAGGAGGATAGGTATTGCGAATTATTCGTGAACTTCATTTTCGCTAGTGCTGACAGTGTAGTTGAATTCTTGGATCAGCAGTACGAAAGTTACTTGCAGGAGGAGCTAAAAATCAAGCGATCTATGCATACGTATCATGACACTCGAGTTCACGTGTGTCTCTACTTCATTGCTCCTACTGGACACAGGTAATTCCGCTGCTGGATTTCCTCTATCGAAACCTCAAATTATAGCCTCAAGTCGGTTGATCTTGTGGCGATGAAGAAGCTTCAGGATAAAGTCAATATCATTCCGGTCATCGCCAAGTCTGACACAATCACCAAGTCAGAGCTGGCTACGTTTAAAAACAAGGTGATGTCAGAGATTAAAGCCAATGATATCAAACTCTACCAATTCCCAACCGACGATGAGACTGTCAGTGAGACCAATGAAAACACCAATGTGAGTCAAGATCTCTTATTTTTGTTTCAGTTGTGTATATACTCTTGGAGTCTTTCCACTTAGCACTTCATGTTAATTAGGCTCTGCTGAAAAAATCCAAGCATGCTTAATTGGCTCGGATCAAGGTCCACATCGCGAGATCGTGTTACTCTGGTTGTTATGTTTGGCCGCATATTGGGGCCTAATTTGCCCTTTCTTTCGGTAGTGGTGCTTCGCAATGACTCACTGGTGTGAAGGTGAAGTCATTTTTCAAATCAAACGTCTCTAATAAGAGCGTTTATTAGGAATGTGCTTGTGCCGAGATTACGTTGGTTGGATTTACTGGCTAGCACTTGGCTTGCGGTGTTGGTGAATCGGAGCAATTCGGTTTTTTCTTTCTTTTCTACAGAAAATGCTTCCATTCGCAGTGGTGGGCAGCACGGAGGAGGCGAAAGTGGGTGGCCGTGTGCTGCGGGTACGCCAATACCCCTGGGGCTGCGTGCAGGTGGAGAATGAGACGCACTGCGACTTTGTGCGCCTCCGCGAGACCCTCCTGCGTGTGAACATGGAGGACCTGCGTGAACGCACCCACACCCTGCACTACGAGACCTACCGACGCCGTCGTCTCTCCCAGATGGGCTTCAGAGACGACGAGAAGATCTCCCTTCAGGTAGGTCGACTTCTTAATAGTTGGATATTGCTAAGTGCGACTTTCTGTGGATGTCATGAGCAGAAGTGCCCCTATTTGTGTGTTCAGGAGACATACGAGAAGCGTCGAGAGACCCAGCAGAAGGAGTTGAAGCAGAGGGAGGAGGAGATGCGTCAGATGTTCGTCCAGCGCGTCAAGGAGAAGGAGCAGGTCCTCAAAGAGACTGAGCGCGAGGTTCGTCCACTCCCCAACGTACCCCTAATTGCCTAATTGCCCCCTCACGACCTGACAACCGTAAGGCGGTTGAGGGCAGGTGCCTCGGTCATTAATAGTATCACTGGAGGTCTCTCTTAATTGCTAGGTCGCGTGTACTAAAGTGCAACAGCGTAGTTCACCGGGGCTTATGTCCTGAGGTAAACATTATGATCTATAGTTTAGCCCGTGTGGAAATCACGCCAGCGTTGGCAATCGACTCGCACCTAACTCTGTTGATAATCGCAGCTGCAGGCGAAGTTTGAGGCGATAAAGAAGCAGAACGCGGAGGAGCGCAAGAAGCTGGAGGAGAAGCGACGCATCCTCGCGGAGGAGAAGGCGGCCTTCGAGCGACGCAAACAGCTGGCGGAGCAGGCGAAGCAGGCCGCCTCTCTCGGCGTCGGCGTCTCCGCCACAATGAAGAAGAAGAAGTGAGCCGCGGGTCCCCTCTCCGTGCCTCGCTCGACAATCAGCTCCTTCGTGCCCATCTCTCCCTCTCTCCCCCTCGCTTCCTATGCATTTCGTCTCTCTCTCTCTCCTCTCTCTGTGTGTGTGTGAGTGTTCCTTGCTTTGTCCCACCCCAGTCGCCGCTCGTCTGTTCGCCTGTTTTACGTGATTAAATGTCAATTCTGTTCAAGTTAAACCTCATAAATTGGTAGCTGGTGTGTTTTTAGGGCTTGTTGTATTGCTATCGAGAACGTCCCTAGTAAACTACGCTCTTCTAACTCTTCGAAGCTAAAAATGCGATTAGGCGACGTCCATCGTTGTCTCCACAAACTTCGAAAATTGGTGACTTATGCAGTGAAAGTGAAGTTAGAAGGTTGCTTCGCAGCATCCTCGTCAGTATTTACCATTTTCATGAGTGTAAGGGGAGCTGTTTTTATAAACGAAATTGAAAGAACTCTTAAGTTCTCACCCTGTCTCTTCAAATGGCTTTCAAAATAGTTATGACAGTAAGTCCTTAAGGTCTACATTTTCACTCTAAACTCGTCCAAAGGAGAGTGTCTGCTTAACATCTTGGTTGAGTTCTGCGTCAATACTTTACCTGCTAACTCGTTTCTACGCAGTCTAAGTAAAGTGTTGTCAATCGTTTTAACAATGAATTTCCAGCCCTTTATACAGCCATTTTCGCTTTACTTCTTCGCCATTTATTAGTTATAAGTATTGGCTTTTCGTCTATCGTATTTATTCCAATAGTTACCATTTCTTCATATTGTGAAAGACCTTCTCACACTTTCCACCATTTTTAAAAATTGCTCTAGTTTTTCCATAGAATACTTCCTCTTCTAACTCCCCAAATTCCTAAACTACTCAGGAAATATACTAACAGGAGGGATGAAGTATGTCACGGATGTTTTTTGCTCAACTGGAAAAAGGACGGATATGTAGTGAACGGCAGTGCACATATGGTATGCTAGGTGGTTTATGCAAATAAGTCAGTAGGCGATGTAGGATGACGACGAGTGTGGCAAAATCGAAATCCGTTCCACCGCACGTTGATGACTCATCACTGGTCACTACATTTGGAGCGCGAGTATTGGTTCGCTGGATGCCACTATTATCGCCAGAGCCTGCTGATTCGATTTTTTAAAATAGGCAGCTGTTACCGAAATCACGTGCTTGCCACAATTTTCTCTGTCCTTTGAGTAGACATTAGTACTTAAGCCCAAAATCAACTTGTTAAATATTGTACGGCTGTGTGGTAATATTTGGAGCATCATCATAACTAATTCAAAGGGGATTTATGGTTCACATATAAACGAAATTATTAGAAAATTATACGAGCCTCTATTTAAAAACCTGACAACAAGTAACCAATATAACTGTGAAAATAAATCAGCTACGATTGAGAACATGACAGCTTTTATAGTCGGATTATCTAAATGACATGTTCCGGTTAATGCACACATATTCAACAAAACCATAGCCAGGCCCAAAACATGGATTTTATTCAAATTTCTACTTGGCTTAAGGCATGTTATGGAATACTACCGCCATGAAAACTTCTAGAGTTCACGGAGTTTGATGTAGGATAAACGTTTTGCCATGATACTTTGCAAACCAGCCACAATTATTTGCAGTTATGCCTTAGGAAGACCTGATAATTCTTTGTTTATCTTGAGATTTCACCATTTTAGTTGAACGTAAGATTATAAGAAACTAGATGTAACATATGTACTGTGATATTTAAAAATGATTAAATGTTTAAGATCAATTTTATTTTTTTCTGTGTATTTTTTGTTTTTTTATGTCGACACAATGTTTGTTTGAGTTAATAAGTGCATATCTTTATGGCCTTGGAGGTCGCTGGGCGATTATACGGTTTTCATTCTCCTCTACTGATATTTCGACAGGACTTGTTAAGCAGGTGAAATTATTCACCATGCGCAGCGGAATTTTAATTTCATTTATTTTTCTTTTCCTGTGTATGTTTTTTTGTTTTTAAATGAGTATGTGTTAGGTGTCCTCCCTCCCCACATTTCATGTGAAACTATTGATGATAAAAGTGATATTCTGTAAGTCATTTTTAGGTAACGTTAATCACATTTATCTAGACTCGATGACGTTGAGGTCTCCTTTGATGAAGGTGTCGATGATGTAAGTTTTTACACTAGTTCATGCCTAAATTTTAAATCGATTACTTCTGAGCGCTAACAAAATATATTCTTTCTAGGGTGATGAAGAGGAAGATGAAATTCGACGTAAGATTTTTAAGTGCTCCCTTTTCTTTTTTGACCGCTAACTCACTCTGGGATTATTATTTAAGTTGGCCAAAGAAATTTGCTCGAGATGAAGAAGAAAGCACCTCAAAAGTTAGTAAAACAGCAACCTTTGAGGGCTTCCACACCGTCACCACCCAAACCGAAGACTGCTAAGAAGTCTTCTCCACCTCCAAATCCTTCGAAGCCTGCAGTCAAAAGTCCAACGAAACTCAATCCCGTCCACCTAAAGCGCAACCCACCACCAGCCTTGCCAAAGAAGGCCAATCCAAAGCTGCAGGTAGAAAAAGTCGCCAAGAGGAAGCTGGTTCCCACTTACGAAGACCACGACTGTGATGGAATCCCTGACGATATCGACGATGATGTGGACAACGACGGCTTGGTGGACAGGACCCAGGACTCCGACTGGGATGGACTGCTCAACCACATTGACGACGATGACGACAATGATGGTAAGTCTCTCTGATATTCAAGTACTATAAACTCTGTAGCTTGTAACCGAAAAGCAAATATCACAAGTGCACACTATTTCTCCCTAACGCCACTTCCGTAAGATTTAAGTTCAGTTTCATTCCTAGGTGTTTTTTACGAGTTCCCGTAGCTTGTCAGTATTGTCAAGGAGCCATTTCATTTATTTATTTGATTTGAATGAAATTTAAAGAAATTTGTCAAATATCTGGGTAGAGATTGAAGAGATTTCGGACCAACAAAGAAGCCTGCACGATTGTTATGAGTTGTGTTGACAATTCAGGAAATTTTGTTGACCAGGAATTTGCGTGCAGCACAATCGATTATTTGATGGGATTTGTAGGAATTCCAGACAAGGAGGATGAGGATTCCAACGGTGATGGTATTCCCGATTGTCGAGATGACAGCAGCGACAACAAGATGAAGCTGCGCTATGGCAACAAGCAGAAAGTGCTCGACAGCGACATGGATGGCATTCCAGACGACAAGGACCTCGATGACGATAACAACGGCATCCCTGACATGCTGGAGGACCGCAACGGTGACCAGATCCCCGACTTCCTCGAACCCGTCATCGACGAATGTACGTTCCCCTCCCCCCAACGCATGGTTGCCACCAACAACACCCCCCCCCTCTCCTCGCTAATTTTTATTGTTTCGGCGTTGTTTAACCAGTCACGCACACACAGTACACTCACTCACTGCTTGCTGCGCTTTGCACACATTTCCTTGCAGATTTAAAGTGTGAACGAGGGAAGAAATGCAGTAAGTCTTGACCACTCTCCACGTAGATGGCTTCTTTCTCAGTGTCTCTCATAAGCATGCTCAACTTGAAATTGCCTAGTGTGTGGTGCTTCGCAGTCCCTAACCCAAACGCATGTCTCAATGAATCGACGTCGTCGTTGTTGTCTCTCTCGACTAACCAAATTTCAGCTTTTCCAAACATCTTTTTTTTCAGCTTAGCGCGTTTTCTGAGGAGTATTTAGTAACACCTTGAAGGCTAGAGTCTTGCCATTCGAAACTAAATCACCTTATTGTGACCCTAGTATGTGTTTACGATAAAGTCCCAGATCATAAAATTTAAGTCTCCCAAACCTAAGGTGGATCATGGGTGGTAGTAGAAGGTCTCCAGGTTAGAGCCAAAAGTGCTGACTTTTCACACTGTTGGCACAACAGTTCGGTGACTGCCACAGCGTGGCAGTAGTTTGCCTATCGAACGCGACGAGACGCCAGCCACGTCTATTTGTGGCCTGGTCATCGCCCATTGGCTGCCGTGCATGCCCCCTGTCCTACATCGATTTTTGCACCCCCCTTTGCCAGCCAATGGGTAGCTTTCACCCGATGCGAAGAGGCTTCTGCTTGCACCACGTGCGAAACTGAAAGCCTAAGGCATCCAATTCAACCAGGCTCTGTTGATCCGACCCTCAGCCTATTGTTAGTAGTTTTCATTGGACTAAGTAGGGGGGTCTTGGAATGTCCTGACCTTGAAGCAAAATGCCAAACGATTCGAACGAATCCCCTGTAACCACAAAGAAAATGCTTAAAATACCAAATCCATTTAAACCTCATAAATAGCATGAAGTTAGAGAACCATTCGTTAGAAGTACTATTGGTTATTTCAGAGTATCTAGCTTTTTTCGCTTTGGTTGACAAATAGGTTAGTATTTCTCAGTAGCACAACGCCTTAAACGCTTTGAACGCAGCTTGATTCCCTCTGTGTAAAACGAGTTGGCTTTTCTTGCATCCAGGTAGTTAAAGTGATAGAAAATGTAATGAAAATTATTCCTCCTGTGTCGCATAAACCCCTGACTGCAGCTTGAATTCACCTCCATGTAAAGTCATTTTTCTTCTTCTACCGTAGCTTGGGTAGATGGTAGAGCAAGGTAGCATGAGACCATGACTTCGTCTAATTCCTAGACCGCAAGTCGTCATAAGCTTGGCATGGAGAACAGTAGAGCCTTCACCGTAAACAGCGAATGCTTTGTTATTGTCCCTCGTTTAGTAAGGACTCTGGATGATGTGGTACGGTTGAACAAGAT
This sequence comes from Anomotaenia brevis, assembly GCA_030710315.1. Lineage (NCBI taxonomy): Eukaryota > Metazoa > Platyhelminthes > Cestoda > Cyclophyllidea > Dilepididae > Anomotaenia > Anomotaenia brevis. The sequence goes on from JAUOZQ010000182.1 coordinate 59,066, forward strand.
GATGGCTGCTGTCGGCTGGAGCGATCGTGACTGCGATGGCATCCCAGACCACCTGGATCCCGACGACGACAACGACGGGTATTTCGACAAGAAGCAGGTAGGTTGACCTCAAACACTCCCTCCCCCACTTTCTAGCGTCACATCTCTCTCTCTCGCTCTCTCCAGCGGGCACTTTATTACCTTGTCCTAGTGATTTTTTACTGCCCCAATGTTGTTCCCTAATTGTGCTTCAAGGACGCGTTACAAGTATAATCTACCGATGACCTGATCTAGTCATCAGATGGGGACATCCCCGTTCCCTTCACCTTGAATGGGGAACAGGGACTAACGGGGAAGAAGGAGGTAGTCCCCAAATGACCTGAAATGGTCCCTTCATGTGTCACCAGCCCCTTGTTCACTTTTGTTCCAAACACGGCCTGGAGAATTAAATTACTTAGTATAAGTCACTGACATACCTTTCCATCTCTATTACGTGTTAAATAAATTCCTTAGTTGCGAAGTTGATTTCACTGTCTATTAATTAATTATCTTGAAGCTCTTTACGATAGTTTTGGTACAAGGCACACCTGGTTCCTTGATCTCGGATATTTGAATTGGGACCAACAGGTGTTGCTAAGAAATCCCCAATTTACAAAAAACATTTGCTTTTGTGCTTAACGGCATTTCTGGTATATACATTTGAAATCTAGCCATATGTAAGCCGATGGAATCGATCAAGATGATAGTCTAGACATATTCATGCTCCTTGGAGCTCTAAAATACTCCAGGAACAACTTTTTCGCTATTTCACTGTCTTGGTTATTTGTCGTAACCTGCAAGTGGAACTGTAGGACAGTGATCGTGATGGAATCCTGAACGAATACGACGACGATGACGACAACGATGGAATTCCTGATATTGAGGATCTTGATGCTAACGGAGACGGAATTCCTGACTGTGTTATTCAGGTAGGTCGGCACCTGTATGCTAACCGTAACTAAAGAACTCATGGCATTTGATGAAGCTCACCAAGAATCATGCGTAACAGGGGTGCATGACTGTGAAAGCTATTTGCTTTTGTTAACATTTGGGGTTTCCCTTCAAGCGAAAATGCCAGTATCTTCTTCTTGAGATGGCATTTCGTAGACAGCAGAAAACGAAATGGTCTATTTACTTAAATGTCGTCCATCTAGAGTTGCTCTGGGTTGAAATTCTCAAAAAAACACGGTGAAATTTGCCATTTATAGAAAATCTTTACTAACCGAACGTTACATGGGACTTGTTTGTATCTCTTATTGATCCCGTGTTTTAAATCACAAAATATTTGTTTTACCAAACTGATGGTCCAATTCCTCAGTAACAGAATATCATCTACAGGGAAGCTCTTGGCATTTAAACAGGTTATCTAGTCAGATTAATTGCGTGGCTTGACCATGCATTGTTTAACTTACTGCTTCTCTTTCGAGATTGCTGTCTTTAATGAAAGAATACCTTTGTGCTACTAAATTGTGCTTAGGATTAACTAAACCCTGCTTTCTCTTTGAAGGACTCTGATGGCGATGGGATTCCTGACCACATCGACACGGACGACGACAATGATGGAATTCCTGACCTCAAGGACCCCAATCACAAGTTCTTCAACTTTTTCCGGGACAGTGACAACGTTCGTAGCTTTCGTAAATTAAAATAGCACATTTTGTGCTGCACCTAGGGGAATGCTTATGTATAACACTCCACCTAAGCGAGCGAACTGGTTCTTTGAACTGGGTCATAAGTGATTCCCATGGTTCAGGCATAAATTCGGATGAAGTTAATTTATCCCACTTCCCAATTGCTTGATTTGAAGTAGTTTACGGAATTTCTGACTACGAATTTAAATAAATCCTTTAGTTTAAGTAAATATTTATCAAAAGCCCTTACTTCTATTAGTTAGTTACCCACTAACGCGGTTCGATTGTTTCAGGATGGCATCCCCGATATCCTTGATCGAGACGATGACAACGATGGAATCCCTGATCACCTTGACGGCGATGGAGTTCGTGGACTTGATATCGATTCGGATGGTGACGGATTTCCCGACGCAATCGATGATGACATGAATGACGACGGTATACCCGATCATCTGCAGGACCACGACTGTGACGGTATTCCGGACATTATCGATCCCGACGATGACAATGATGGGTTCTTTGACAATAAACAGGTGAGATTTTGTCGTCAGTACTCGAAATCGTACATTCACTTCCAACTGTTGTGTGTGATTGCAGGACAGTGATAACGACGGTATCCTCAACGAATGGGACGATGACGATGACAATGATGGAATACCTGGTAGGTTCTCAAAAGAAAAAAACTAAAATTAGTCATTCAGTAAGCTTTACAGTGATTAAATACACAGGGACTGTCTGAGCCAATTTGGGACGAGACGACCACCCCTGGGTCATTGTCTGGGAAGTTTTTCTTCCATAACACATGATCGATATTTGTGACCTTAACTTCCCCCAAAGTATCTCAGTTGTTACTGCAGTAGAAATGCCTCATTTAATTAACCCAAATTACAAATAACTCGTGTCTTCGGATTAATTTGAATCCGAGAATGCATGATATACAAGTGACATGCCTTGACAGTGAAGGTCCAAATCATAGCTTGACATTTGACCTTCAAATCATTGTATTTTATAATAGGATGCTAGTTTTATTTTAAGTTAATTAGGAGGATGCACTGGACAGCTGGAATCTCTGGGAATATGTTTACTTATTTTTTCCCCATTTCAAGACTCTGAGGACGAGGATTCGAACGGAGATGGAATTCTGGACTGCCAGCCGAAGGACTCCGATGGAGACGGGATCCCAGATCACCTCGATGATGACGACGATAACGATGGAATTCCCGACCACTTGGATCCAGATCACATGGCTTTCCTCATGTACAAACCCAAGAACCTCGAAGCCATGTCAGGCATGTTTTAGAAGCTTTCAGGAAGAGAACTATTCATTTTCTGACTATCATCTGATAACGGGACTCATTGCTAGGAGATGCAGCGGATCAGTATTTGGTTATACTAACTCTTTGAATTTGTTAAATACCCAAACGGAACGAAAAATTCCATAGGTTCGGAGCCCTGGAAGACCGGGTTGCATAAATTAGAAGATAAGAGATGATGTATGAGATCACGGTTGTCAGCACAGTGTCTATATCGAAATAGGTCAAGTGGAGGTCAAGTAGATCGTAGCCCCAATAAAGGTCAAAATCCGGTCTTATTTTGCCTCAAAGTATACACTCACAGATAGCGTGGGTAATGACGAAGATGCTCTTAGGAATAAAGCTAAACTACATTGGATATAGGAGGCCTTATACTTCTCGCACTGATCAACAGGAGACACGTCTAGATATTGGTCCGAGAGCCATCTCAAGTGTTGACTAACCAATCTTGAGATGCACCCGTTCCTAGTAGACGTTCTGGTGCAGACGTCTGCTCATCTACCTCTGGTATAAGGACTCGTCATCTTATGAGAACTGCACAGACACCTGAAACGATGTTACTGAGTGAGATTTTTTGTTGCTTTACAGCTCAACAGGCCCAGCACGAGGCGAACACAAGGGCGGCAGACTTGGGTGACCCCGGAGACAAAGACTGCGACGGTATTCCCGATGAGGAGGACGATGATATGGACAACGACGGCAAAATCGATCGCACCCAGGACTCTGACTGGGATGGTCTTCTAAACCACATTGACGACGATGATGACAATGATGGCAAGTCGTTAATCTTGCGACGGTAGTAGTCACCCTCTTGGGATTAAAAGGCGTTTTATAAGAGTTCCTCTATTACTCGTCGTAGGTATCCCCGACTACTTGGATCCTGACGCTAACGGCGATGGAATTCCCGACTGCAACCGCAACAAATCGATCCGCTACCACGTGGTGCGCACCTTCGGTGGAGCCATCAAGAAGGTCATCAAGGTGCGTCAGCTGACAGAAGAGGAGGATGCATTGACTAGACTAAAGGAGGCCGTGGACCATCGATTGCACCGCATTCGTGCTCTCATGGACCCAAGTGATATGAGACCGACACCGACACAGTTTGTCAAGAACCACCGTGCTCCGATAATCAGTCCCAGTCTCGTCAAGAAGGCCGTTCACCAAGTCCCACAAAAGGTCGTCCCACCGAAGAAGATGAAAACTGAGGCCAAGTTCGTGCAGAAGACGAAGCCACCAAAGGCTAAGGTCCCTATGGGGAGTAGGAAACTGGCGGGACTATTCCTGGATGAAGATGAAGATGTTCAGAGCTTCATGAGGGATGAGGATCTGGACATCGAGGAGGCTGTTAAGGAAGACGAAGTAACTGGCTTTCTTTTAATGAGCCCGGATGATGAAAATGTCATGGTAACCTTGCCTTTCGACTTCATCTAGGTTGAGGATGAGGGTTTTGATGAGGACGATGGGGATGAAGAGGTTGACGACACCGACACGGAAGACGCTCTGCTCTTTGACAGTTTGGAGGACGGGGAACAGCACCCCTCCATGCTTGACTTTGGGGCCTTCTCAGAGAGTCAGGGTGGGGAAGAAGGTAGAGGTGACGCCACGGCATGACGAACTTCTGCATGATCATCACCACTACGTCAAGCACGGCTTCGTTATCTTACACTAAGACTGTCCAGCTTCTACACCCCCCCCCCCTCTTAATAACCGCATGTCAGCAGCCTATTTTGCATGAAAGTATCGTTAGAATAAAAGATTTTTTCTCCTCCATCACGCTTTGACCGCCTTTTTGGTGTTTTTCTGTCGCAGGTGACTTAGTTCAAGATGATGTTCCACCTTTTTTTGGTCGAAGATTGCTTCAGTTGAGTGGTAAAAAATCCCCCGTAGTTGTTGCCAAATCCAAGGCCAAGGTAGCTCCTAAGCAGGCAGGTAGTGGCAAGAAGACGGCTTCACGGGGTGAGACCATCAGCGATTACCTGAAAGACGACGACGGTGACGGCGTCCCAAACTACCTGGACAAGAACCACAAGTTGTACAAGGCTGATGCACCAAAGAAACCGGCGGTCTGTGTGAAAAAGGATGGGTCGTGTGGTCAGGGAAATAAAGCCCTCAAATCTCGTCCATCTGCACAGGACACGGATAATGATGGAATCCCTGACTACCTGGAAGATGATGACGGCGATGGAATTCCCAATTACCTCGATGAGGACACTCCGGCCTTCTCGAAACGCTATAATTTCTACATGAAGTTGATCAAGATGCTAGACACAGATGGAGACAATATTCCAGATATGCTGGAAGGTGATAAGGACTCCGATGGAGACCCGGATTTCCTGACCGACATTGATCAGGACGGAATGTTGGATTACTATCAAGATGATGATGGAGATGGAGTCCCCAACATGCTCGATCGGGACAGCAAGCTTTTTGTCTTGAATAGAAAGCCATTGCCGAAATCCGTTGACAAGGACAGTGATGGCGTGCCAGATCACCTTCAGGGTGACAAGGATGGTGATGGAATTCCTGACTACCTGGAAGATGACGACGGAGACGGAATTCCAGACTTTCTGGAGGATGACGACAACGACGGAATCCCCAATTTCTTGGAAGACTCCGATGGTGATGGCATTCCAGACGGTCTTGATGACGAGCCGAATACTGTTGCCATGAAGCCGAGCCCTAAAGCCACCAAGAAGCCTGGAAAAGCAAAACCACGTCACAGCAAACGTCTTGCAGTTGCCGACTCTGACAAAGACGGTATTTCCGATCTCATGGAAGACGATGACGATGATGGAATTCCCAACTTCCTTGACGATTCTGATGGTGATGGTATTCCAAACTATCTGGACAAGGACAGCAAGTACTTCATGAAGGGGAAGGTTAAGAAACTGGCCCTCGTGGATAGGAACAAAGATGGCATTCCAGATGGCTGTGGTGGCGATAGTGATGGTGATGGAATCCCTGATTACATGGAAGATTTCGATGGTGATGGCATTCCCGATTGCATCGACGCGGAGATAACTCGTCATGCCATGCCCAAACAGACGCAGAAACTGGCGCGATTCGTTGACAGTGACGGTGATGGAATCATGGATCATCTGGAAGACGAAAATGACGATGGTATTCCCGATGCTCTTGAAGGCGACGCCAACGGCGACGGAGTTCCTGACTATCTGGAGGACGCTGATAACGACGGAATCCCGGACTACCTTGAAGATGCCGATGGTGATGGAATTCCCGATTATCTGGACGAAGATCCGAGTATCTTTACTCTGACTCACTTCAAACAAGCCAGGCTTTCTGCGAAAATCGATAAAGATGGTGATGGAATTCCAGATGCTCTGAAGGATGATTCAGATGGTGATGGAATCCCGGATTATTTGGAGGACTCTGACGGCGATGGTATTCCCGACTATCTTGAGGATCAGGACGGAGATGGAATCCCGAATTACCTGGATAGCGACGCTAACATCGATACCGACTTACCCATCGTTACTCCCTCGGATGACAATGACGATGATGAGGACGATACCGACATTTCCGATGAAGTCTTTCAACAAGACACCAATAACAATGGTATTCCCGACTATCTCGAAGACTGGGATGGAGACGGCATTCCAAACTACCTTGAAGATGCTGATAATGACGGCATTCCTGACTACATGGATAAGAAAGACAATCGAAAGAAAGGAAAGCCATCCTACAAGATGCTGAAGGCTCAGAGGTTACGAGACGATGACGGTGATGGAATTCCCGACGAACTGGAAGGTGACACCGACGGTGACGGAATACCAGATTACATGGAAGACCAAGATGGTGATGGAATTCCCGACTACCTGGACGACGATGTCGATGGAGATGGAGTACCTGATGATGAAGATGATGACGACGGAAACGAGGTGCCTGACTACTTGGAAGGTGACAGTGATGGCGACGGAATTCCAGATTACATGGAAGATGAAGATGGCGACGGAATCCCTGACTACCTGGATGATGATTCAGATGGAGATGGTATTCCAGATCATCTTGAAGGGGATAGTGATGATGACGGTGTTCTTGATTATCTAGAGGATTCTGACGGTGATGGCATTCCTGACTACCTGGATGAGGATAATGATAACGATGGAATTCCAGATCAGCTTGATGCAGATGACGATGGCAACGGTGTTCCGGACTATCTAGAAAAAGATTCTGATGGAGATGGCATTCCGGATTATAAAGAGGACCAGGATGGAGATGGAATTCCCGACTATCTGGATGATGACGCCGATGGCGATGGGATCCCAGATCATCTAGAAGGCGATTCAGATGGCGACGGAATCCCAGATTACATGGAAGACTCTGATGGTGATGGAATCCCTGATTATCTGGACAATGATGATGATAATGATGGCGTTCCAGACATGGTGGATAAAGACGACGATGGAGATGGAATTCCTGATGATCAGGAAGACTCTGATGGTGATGGAATCCCAGATTATGAGGATGACGATGACGACAATGATGGAATCCCCGACAAAATCGACGTTGACGACAATGGAAATGGTATTCCCGACTACCTAGAAGGTGATTCCGACGGTGATGGTATTCTAGACTACTTGGAGGATGCGGATCGCGATGGAATCCCTGATTACTTGGACGATGATGACGATAATGATGGAATCCCTGATAGTCTGGACGATGACGACGATGGAAACGGCATCCCCGATGACCTAGAGGGTGATACAGACGGAGATGGAATCCCCGATTATCTCGAAGACGAGGATGAAGACGGTATTCCTGACTACCTCGATCACGACCACCCGTCCTATCGTGGCAAAATGAGCCATATTCCGGGTAAGTTTGCGTGAATTTTGTTATTCAAAAAATATGTTCATTGGAGCCTTAAAACGAGTTGTGTGGAATTTCTTTTAGTAACAGACAAGAACAAGAACGGTCGTCCAGATCACCTTGAGCTGAAAGACACCGACGGTGACGGAATTATCGATTTTCTCGACGATGACGACGATAATGATGGGATTCCAGACTCCGAAGGTATCATGGAAACGCTGGCATTCACCTTGTCTCAGCCCTGTGTCTGTTTGCCTGCATTTGAGCAGTGCATTGCCGTTCCGCAACCAGCACCACCAGCAAATACACTGTGCACCGTGGAGTATCCTGTGCACCACGAATTTCCTCACTTAGCCCGTGATATTGTCCACACGCTCTGCATGCTTAGTACACCTGTGCATGGCAGCAAACCACATCGAAATTACCGTCTAAGTGACTCTTTCTAATTCTTTGCCTCCGTAGATGAAGACGACGACAATGACGGAGTTCCAGACATGTATGAAGACGAAGACAGAAACCAGAAATTGGACTACCTGGAGGGGAAAGACTCGGATCGTGATGGAGTTCCTGACTACCTCGACGATGATGACGATAATGATGGAATTCTTGATTCTGAAGACCCCGACGATGACAACGATGGTGAATGCCCTGAAGTTTATTAGTTTATTTTCATTTTATGGTAACACCAACAATTTTGTTTAAATATGCAGGAATTCCGGATGAAGAAGAAGACGAAAATTTGAACGAGGTGCCTGATACGGAAGAGATGAAGGACTCTGACGGCGACGGTAGGATCACCATATTAGTCTTTTACTTCACGGCCACTTGATTTATTCCATAAAATACACTAGGAAATTGCCATGTATTTTGTAGGTCTGCAAAGTAAGGGAGTGTAAATGTGCACCTTCTTTGGTTTTCTCACTGTCCCACTAGTGCTTGTTCTTGCATTGCAAAGTGAAAAAAGTGCTTACGACGTGTCTAGCAGGAAACTTTTATGCCCTTAAACGAGGGAACTAATAATTTTTTCAGGTATAATCGATTTGTTGGATACGGATGATGACAACGACGGTATCCCGGATTACCTTGACCAAGACGATGACGGTGATGGCATTCCCGACGATGAAGAAGACTCGGATGGCGATGGAATCCCCGATAAGATGGAGAAGACACGACCGCCGCATAAGATTCCTCCGACCCTGAAGTTCGGTTAGTTTATTCGACGCAAATCTATTTCGAGAATTGTATGCGCTACTTATAGAAATAAGTAGTCGATTCTGTCAGGCCTCCCCATTTGCATGAAATCTAGCCTTTAATTCAACACCGATTTCACTTATTTCAGCCGCGAAGCCATCACCAGCGAAACCTCGCAAACTCGCCACCGATCCAAGTAATTTATCCTTATTTTTTATGTAATTCACTAGCTGCTAGTCGGTTGCATGCTTCAGTTGAGTTGCCATAGCGTCGATGCGAATTAATCCTTTCCTTTACAGAGGGAGATGACGAAAAAACCTTCCATTCTGGTAATACGACCGTGCTTGGTTTAGATAGTCGTGTAGCTTTATGAAGCTTGTCCATTTTGGGTTTTTTAGGGAAATTTCATTTGGTCCTCGGTGTGTTTTTACTTTCAGGACCTAAAACGGTCCCCGTTCACGCGCCAGTACCTGTTTCTAAAAGAAGTAATTGCTTATTTAAACAAGGCCCTCCACTAAGTGTGCATGACTGAATATCAGTAGGTTTTGTTAAATGCGTCTGCAATTTGATTTGTATGCTTTGCTTAGACAATGCCACTTTCAACAGAGAAATGCGTAGTTATGATAAAGGCCTCAAATTTGTTTTGCGAGTTTCTTTTTGCAATAAATATTCAACGTAAATGGAAATTACAATTACTGACTTTCATATATTCAGCCAAATTGAGGTTTTGTCAAGCTCCGTAGTACTTTAATATGGAGCAATATGATTGGGGTATTAAAAGATTTTTCTATCCAAAAAAATGTTTTTTTTACTAACTGCAATTCAAAAAACCCATTTCTAATTTCTTTTATGGTCGATATTTTTGGGGATTAATTGTTTATTGGAGCACACCATTAAAACAACCATTTTTTGCAAACACTTCAAATTTATTAACTATGAAGCGAATTTAAATATCTTTGAAAAGCTTCGATACATATTCACGATCTGATTGACTTAACTACCAATGATTGGTCTTCAACAGACTGCATGCTTAGACAAAATGCATATCCCCAATCTTGATTACTCTCCAACGAATCAATATCTCAAAATTTCTATTCGCAAAACCAGAAAGAATCTTGCATACTTCCAGCATTTAGACCAACAGCTGAATTGTCTAGATTATCTGCATGGTAGGAGCACTTGATTGGCGTTACTTTAACACGAAATCTCGGATTTTGTAGCTGAAAAACCGGTGCCTATCCCCAATACGATCCCTAAGCCTACGGTTGGACAAAGTATGAAAGCGAGATTACGTTTGTGCTCTGCTTTTTTGCCAACGGATTATTTGTCCTGTCATTCATGCCGAGAATTTGTCATTTGCAGGTTCAAAGTCTGTGCCTGCTGAAAGTGTTGCCACCACTACGACCAAACCCTCTGTTAAGTCGAGTACGACCGAATTCAATGTTGCATATCTAGATGTTCGCTAGATGAGTTTCGGCATGATGAGTTTAATACTCTCCTTGGTAGCTATGCACGAGTCTGTTAATCAAAGTTGCGCAAATAACTACTGAGTTAGAAGGCCTACATTGATTTATCCAAGTCAAATGAAACTTGAGAATGTCTAGTGTGTGTAGAATTGCTTGTTTCAACCTTTGGATGCTTGTACTACTGTGTTACTGTATTTTACAGCTGCGAAATCGGTACCCACTCCGAGCACCACAGCGAAGCCCTCTGTTGAACCAAGTATGGGTGTTGTGTTGCAGTTGCATGATGAAGCAGAGTTTTTCAGTGTTTTGGAGAGAGGCATGCCGAGTTAAATCCTCTTCGTGGTTGTTTTGCACGGTTTCCTAAATCGAAGGGAGTTGGCGAATTCCAATAACCGCCCAAAGTTTAAATACGACTTGAGGATTGTCTAGAGAGTTGCTACATAATCTTCGGCTGGTCATAGTAGGAAAATGCTTGGCAAGATTTTGGTTGGCCGGAGTCATTGGTAAGAGAACAAAGGACTGCACACCTCACCTGATACGTCAGCCATTGATAAGAATTTGGCTACTAATAGCTTGCGAGAAGGATTTGAACTTCTGTAGGTTATACGTAGATAGGTTAGTCTGATAGGCTGTTTGAGATCTCCGGTATTTTCCTCACCTGCGCAAATTTGTGCTTTGCAGCTGCAAAATCGGTGTCCTCTCAAAGCACCACAGCGAAGCCCTCTGTTGAACCAAGTAATGGTGCTGTACTGAAGTTGCATGATGTCTGCGAGTTAATTCGGTGTTTCGGAGATTGAATTCCCTAGATGCTCCGCCTTTCGGCATGTCGTGGTTGCTTTGCACGACTTCGTAAACAGAACTCTTAGTCGTATGGTTTAGACATGGGGACTTAGCCGAGCGCTTGTGAGTGAGAATTGAAATTTTCTAGATGTTACAAATAGCCTAAACAGAACTGATTGTTTTAGGTTTTTGGATGCTTGCATTGGTAATTCTGCTGAGGCATTCTCCCCTACTACGTAAATTTGTGTTTTGCAGCTGCGAAATCAGTACCGGCTCAAAGCACCACAGCGAAGCCCTCTGTTGAACCAAGTATGGGTGTTATGTTGTGAACACTAGATGCATGATGACGAGAGAGTTTGTTCGGTGTTTTTCGGCCAGAGACTAATCCAGATGCTCACTCCTCTTTCGGCATGCTGTGCTTAATCCTCTACGCGGTTGCTTTGCACCATTTCGTAGAACACTAAATGAGACCATAATAGTTCAGTGAATCGTACTCCTTAACCCTCGGTTGTGAGCAACGGAGTGTAAATGTGTGCCAAGATTGTGGTCATCTGGATTCATTGGTCAACCTTTGGAGCCAATAAAGTCTAGGACCAATACACTTAATGTTAATATGGTGATTTAGGAGAAAGCTCACGCACGCACGCGATTAAATGCGGCGTGAGAACTCTGACTTGGAAAGGGGGATTCGAGTCGCTTGAAAAGTTGTCCTTTTTGGATTCCAACCCATCTACATAGCTCGTGTGACGCTGAGTATGAGGATAATTAGGGCTTCGCCAGGTTACTTCAGAAGCCTGTCAGCAATATTTAAAATGAATGTAGTTCAGTCAAATGTGAAATGAAGAAACTGATTGTTTGTGACTTTCTGATGTTTGCATTACTGTAACTGATGAAATATTTGCAGCTGCAAAGTCAGTACCAATGATGTCTTCGATTCATGATGATGATTCACGATGAGGATATTTAATATGTTTGCTGATGAGTCATTGTTCTGTGTATTTAGAAAGTAAAAAACAGATATTTATTGTTTAATTCCTCAATTACTTTGAATATTTGGATTTGAAATTTTCTTTTTATGATAGGTCACCCCACTTTTATTAGAATTTAAAATGCATTTAAGTAAAATTTCAACACCAGCAAATTAAAACAAAAAGTAATCTCGATTCTTCTTTTTTTTCTAGTGTTTCTTTGCATTTTTGAATTTCGCATTTCCATAGCATTTTTGTCAATCCGGTTTCTCTGTCCATTAATAACTTTGCCTATTTCGGTTTGTCACGGAAACTGAGAGTCTTTTCCGATCTTTCATTTTTTTCTCTTCTTAAAAGAAAACATGTCCAGCAAATATGTCCAGCGATCATGCCACGATGCCTGTCCATCTGAAAAGACTTGTTCTGTTTTTGGTTCTTCTACTCTTGCATACCTGTTCACCAGAGTGCAGTGAATATTGCGCTTTCTATGAGCTGCCGCAATTTTCGAGAGCGCGAAGTTGTGCAGCCGATGATGAACTCTAGATCGCCTTGTCCTTTGCAGACAGAAGGACATCCCCAGGAAAGCGGAGACACCCAACAGCAGCAGCAGAGTACGAGGCTAGTCCCTGCATCGTTTCTACCATCCGAGCCCACATCCAGATCACTGTGGGCTCGCGCACCAGAGGTTCGTTGTGCTCTGAGTGCGCCAGTGTCCCTACTAATCCCCTTGTGTTATCCGGGATCGTGTCGTGACTGCTTAGCATGGACAATCCATACTACCGCCACCATCATCACGTAGTCTAGAGCACTGCGTTCGCGCTTACTCGACTTGTGTGCAACGATAGTTATCTCCAACAGACGCCTGAGCTTGAGCGCCTCCCGTTTGCACACACGGTTGACTCCGATGCTGGGCTATATGTTTACTGCTAGAGGCTTTGCTTTTCGCACTCTGAACTACCACTTACACTTCTACACGCGACGGAAATTTCGCCCGATTCGGAAAATGCTTAAAACAATCAGCTTGAATCTTTACGAATCCTACTTCTTAATTCCGTTAGAATTCCATGTTGGTTTAGCTAAGGTTGTCTCTCTCGTCGGAGTATTTATTGGATATTTTCGCTCTTCGTGTTTAATTAATAACTCTTAAACCTTGTACCTATGATTATATTTCTAATTAATTTCATTAAACCAAATTTCCCACTTCTGGCTTAAACAACCAGAATCAAATTTGCAATTAATTTAATTAAATGAAGTTTTCAATAACGAGATTGTTTATTGACTAAGATTTTTGTTTTACCCCAATTAATTTGCCTGGTTGATTACGCTTTTAATACCGGCCGCAAAATGTATATTATTAGGTGTATTCAACCAAAATTTATAAAATAACAATTATTATTAATTCAATTAAATTATTTTTCTGGTGAAATGATGTACTAGATTATTTATCCCATAATTGTCACATTTAGACCTCGACAATTTGGACTGGATGCTTCATTTCTAATAAATAGATCTTCAAATAGGATGCTAAAATTAATTTTATAACTAACTCAATTAAATTAATTTTTCTATAACGAGATGGTTCACTGGCCTGGATGTTTTTTATTTCTATTTCTAATACATCTGCTTCAAAGAAGCCGTTAATTTACATAACCTTTCAAAGTTTACGTAAGCGTTTAAGCTATGAATAACTGCAGTTTATATCTTGTGATTTCAGGATTATAGGAGTTTTATTCTCAAAGCTCGACAGGTCACTTTTTCAAACGCCTCTGTACTAGAAATAAAATTTTAAGGCCGCAAATTGCTTCACAATGCTATTTTAATGTGAACACCAAGCTACTTACTGAAATATGTTGCATTTGTTTATTACTTTGGTTATTTATCAAACGCTTAAGTGCTGCCTGCATTCACATTAGAGTCTGGCTGGAAATGCGCTTAACACAAGTCAAGTGCCACTGTTTTTGCTGCTGCAGAAAAATCCGCGCCGAAGAAGAAGGTGATGGAGGTGATTAGCGGCGAAATCAAGTCGGTTTTCGGGAAAGTTCCACAGCCGAAGCGCAAGTCGTCCGCTTTCGACGATGACGACGAGTCCTCGCAGCCTTCCATGTTTCGACAGGTCGTTCAGAGTGTTCTGCGACGACTGGAGGCCATTTTTGGCACCGAAGAGTAGACAGAACAAGAAAAGTAGTAGCCCCCAAAACCCAAAACTTCAGCTGTATCCATAAACGACTCTCTCTCTCCTGGATCAATATCGGGGAGAGATCCTACGTATTTCGCTCAAGAAAATGACGACCCGCTACCCTCCCCCCATCTCCCACAAACCACTAGTCAGAACTTTCTTGTCATCGGATTCTGCTGCTGTATTAACCTGTAGTCAAGCCTGTCGAACACGTCAACCATCCACTTACCTCCTCCTGCTCTGATTCTTCCTCCTATGGAGAATCTATGCCCGCCCTTCCTGGAGGAGTCATCACCACAATCGACCAAGTCCCTAAAGTATTCTCGCGCGAATTTCGAAGCCCCTGTTTTGCCAGCATCGCGAAGAAGAACCCTTGAGTGTTGCAGCCACCACATTTCGACCACTTCCTGTATCTCTGTGTGCGTGCCTTTCCGTCTACCTGTGACAACCCCCGACTGCCCTTGTTCTGCTGAGTGGAATTTATGTCGATCAAAAATGACAACCAGCTGGCTGTCACCCTGCTAAGCTGCCCCATAAGTAGTTGAGAATGCTAAAATACACATTAATGAATAAAATTTGAGTGTATTATTTCGCTTTGAAACGGTTTTCATCCAAAGGAAGAGGGTAGAGAGCTATAACAATTGTACTTTTTGATAGTCACAAGCCTGTCACATGTCGAACGGGCATGTGTTGCTCTGGTATATAATCATTTAATTTGCATTTTATATCAGATCCTCTGGTACAGAAGTAAAATCACTCGAGCGCTCTTGTGGATCTGCTATTTCCATAGGCCCAGTAGGAGAGCAATCTAAACAACGCCTCGATAACTCGTTTACTATTCGAGTTGTCGCTTTTTACAAGGATAACTTAAACAAAGCCATGCGTCTTACGATACTTATCGGAAAGTTGGTAAAGGGCACAGTTTTTAACAGTTCTAACCTAAGAAATATAATTTTCCACAGATATATGAAACAAAATTAGCTAAAAGTACATACAATCATAAATGAAGATTGGTTGCTCTATTAGCAGCCATAATTTGCTGACCACTTACTGCTGTGTACTAATGCCGAAAACAGCACCACACAGTCCAGCGTAATATGCAACACTAATGATGGATAGGTGCATAAAAATTCATTTACGCCAATAACTGGTTAATTAGCAAGCTGCATGGGATGATGTTGCAGTGGAAAGCACACCTAGGCATTAAAAACGATTCTACGTTTTTCTGCTGCTAATTATCCTAGCTGTTGGCGTCATAACGCTTCTAATGCTAGATACAGTACACCATTTAAGTAGCAAATATTCCTAAGTCGACGATCCGCCATCCCAATAGAAGAGGCACTGAAAAGAGCGCTTCCCAGGTTTCTTTTGGGGTTCCATGCTTCAACTAAGTGGCTGCATTTGATTAAAAGGCTCCCCACATTGAACGAAATCGCGATTACCAACTTCTACCCCTTCCCTGAACTTCCAAACCTAGAAGAGAAAGATGAGGCACAGAACTACGGATAAACCCAGGAACGTTTACTCATGTAGTAATGGGTGGGGTAACAGGGTTGTTGCTGTCGGTTGGGCTAGAGGGTGGGGGTCTACACAGACACACGGACAACAGCGCGACAGTGGGCAAGATGGCGGACGGAGCGGAATGCGCCGACAGAGCCGAAGGGGAGGGGGCAGGGAGTGGCGAAGGAGACAAGGGGAGACGCGACTTCTAGGTGACGAGGACACCAGAGGAGGCAGAGGCATTGGCACCGGAGGCGGTGGAGGACTTCGAGGAGGTCCCCTTCGTTCCCGCGCCACCACCGCCGTGGTTTTGGCTGTCGCTGCCGCCGTTGGCGTCCGCAGAAGCGTCCTCACCGGCTAGACGGATCTTGTGCTCCTCCTTGTACGTCTGCAGTTCCTCTCCCTTCTCGTCGAATTGGCGGCGAAGGCTCTCCAGTGCTTCCGACATCTACAGCGAAAAAATCAGGGATTAGAGCCAGTTTCAAGGAGATAAAAGCTAGTCTTCACAACAGGATCGCGTTCAAATGGCAGATATATTAAAGTGCACCTTAATATCTTGGTTCGTTTTGGTGGCACACCAAAAACTAACTTCGAATGACCTCTAGTGAAATCTGGTGGTGATAAACGATCGGGATGACCGACTTATTAACGAACTTCTTCATCAACAGAGATCGAGGAATTCTGGAAAACATGGGAGCATTAACCGAAAGAACGCAGGCATCAGAAGATACGTTAAAGTCCCTCTTAATATCTCGGTCCCCGATTGACGACACAAGATAAACTAACTACCTGCTACCTCGATATCTGTGCACTTCATTGGAATGCACAACACCTCCCAAGGAACATTCATCACTCGCCAACTTTGCCGACGAAAATGCACCTTCGTAAACACAACAGCAGGCTCATTGAAAACAGACGCTTAAAAACCACTTGGGATTGGAAGCGTTTTCGGGATATATGCCTAGTTGGGCAATCGAAAGACCGACCATTCATCAAAGCCAACCACTAGGACGCTAGAAATAAACCCACCAGAGCTAGTGGTTATAAATCGTTTGGATGACTGAGTTCGTAATCGTACTTAATAAAAATTACCTTAGAAAAAAAAACAATCGGGCTTTTGGCAAGCGACCAGCGCGCGGACAGTTCACCATCAACCCATTCAGCGAAATGCCCAAGGAATAATCATCTTTTTAAACCTCCTTAGTAAAAATTTGCTAGGGAAAAATGATTGGGTCTTTCGACAAGCGAGAAGTGAATGGCCACCAAACAACAGGATTAGTCTCAACGTGACACTATTAGCTGATACTTCAGCAGTGAATCAAGGCCAAAATTAAGACCAATTAATCCCAATTCCAGGAAATCCAATTTAACTCAAGGCTAAATTTGAATTACATCTGCCCGGACCAAATCGGAACACCAGGGACTGACGAGGGAGGGAAAGTATGACGACCTTAATGCGCGGATCACACGAAAGGGGCAGTTATTAGCCATTGATTCACCTCTCAGCAGCAAAAACATAGCCAAACAACCTCTTTTCTCGTCTCAATTTGCATAGATGATGACAAGGAAGCACTCTCAGGAGCTCTTGCGTGGGTGGACGGAACAAGAGCTAGCGAGGACTGTGGGAAACGCACCACAACCTACTTGAAATACACTCATCAGGCTTGCTATTTTAGCCCACTCTACTGTGACTTCGAAGGTTTTTTTACCAAAGAAACGATTCTATGAACTGAATTGATGAGTCACTTTTGTCTGTAATCACACGAGTGATGCATCATTGATTATGTAGAAGTAGGGCGCAGGTTTTATGAAAAAAATGCCACAGAAGCGTGTCCATCTAAAGTGCACCTAGCGCTATTTTTGGCCTGGAGGCATGGGCAAACGTTAACTGTCATGCGATGACAACTAACTTCAGGATTAAAGATATGACAAGAAATCAAAGATAAATAAATGAAAATCCGGTTAAAGGAAGTTTCAAACGCGAAAAATGACCTATTCGACTTAAACCAACTTTACAGACGGGGGATCACTAAAATGGCACCTATGATGTGGAGTCACTTCAGTGATAAATTAAGTAATAGGCTAAAGAAGTTGGCCCATGAAATTACCTTCTTTTCATTGGCCTCGAGAGCTGGAAGAACGTGCTTGACTTGTCGTTCAACAAGGACTCCATCAATGAGCCGGAAACACTTTCGCTCGGAGTCGACGTTTTTGAGGACTTTTATGACCATACTAAAGAAATTTAAAAAAACAGGGAAAAGATAAACTTTGAAGGATTCACTAATTACACACACTATAACAAACTCAACCCAGAGATGATTTTGGAGTTTATAAAACCATCTATAGCGATGGTTTTTTATCGTTCACCACTCAAATAGTAATAATTTTAATCGGCATAGATAAAGTTTTAAACTTTCACTGTGTGAATGGAAAAGCACTGAAAGGCAAGAAGGGGATCCAAATAATCAACATGTGACCATAACTAACTTGTGTTCACGTTGATCCATCTCCAATCCAGTAATTTTGTTAGCAATGGCCCGTTGTTCATACCGGAGTTTCTGAAATCCTTCCACTATCTGCTCCTCGGTTAAAGGCTTGGGCTTCTCTGTTGCCGCACTCATTCCCCGCTGATGGTAGTGTACACAAAATGTGCTAAACGAGTGCAAATTTCCTACTGGTTAATTAAAAGTCATGGCTGTAGGCTCTATTTTCAATGAAATAATTTCCAAAAATATTAATCTTAAAGAAAATAAAAAAATTTTGCAATGAAATTTTTATTAAAACGTGTTATTACATGCGTATTATTGGTTCTCAAAATACATAACAAAAATGCATTAATTTACCTCTATGCAACAGATCCTTCGATTAATCGCCTACTCCATAATGAATTTAAGGACTAGGTTGATATTGTTCCGTTCTTAGATGAAATCTTGCAAATTAAATAAAGATTCCCCTTTGTAATGGAGAGGGGATGTGCAGTAAATAGGTCAACGGAAATACTAAGCCGCAAAAGTAGCCTTGATGTCATATATCTCATCCCTACTTTTGAAGTCACAATTGATTAAATCACTTACATGGTTTTAACTTCCCCCAGAATGCGCTCATAACCACCTTAAAGGAAATTAAGGTATGTTACCCCTTATCGGCCATGAAGTGAGAATTGTAGGATTGTAGCATACCACCACAAACGGTTAAAAACCTAATTTAAAAGAACTCCGTTGAGGGAAATATAACAAAAACAATTCATAGAGCAGTACTCTGTATTTACAAAATGAAGAAGCTGGAAAATACCGATGATTACTTTGATCAGAATGTGGCGCTGAACTGAAAGACTAGAGTTCAAAACCCTCCAGCTCCGATGAACGTCCGCATCTTTTCGTAGGTCAGCCAAAACGTTAACGACCAAGGTGCCTAAAGACCAGTGAAATCCTTAGTAAATAGTCATTTGACACAACCTACCATACGGGCCCAGATGAGGAAGAAGCCTCTATAGAGCGTGAAGAATCCCTCCTGCCTCACGACCTTCACCGCGCAATCGATCATCCCCGTGTAGAGAGGCGCCACAGAAGTCCCGCTACTCGAGACCAGCCTCTGGTTCATCATCCGCGTCTTGATGAAGTCCGCTGGCGTCCCCAGAGTGGCCGAGACGAAGCCGGACATGGCCGAGGCACAGCCGTGCAACAGCGGGCCATCAGTCAACTCGAAGCGGTGCTGAAGCCACCGTTTCGCCGTGTCGTAAGTGGTCATTTCGCCCATGTTCACCAATGCCGCTCGCTGCACGTTGGGCAAGCCACCGCGCCACAGTCCGAAAAAGCCGCTCTCTTTCAGGAGGTGTCGAAATGTCACAGAGGACCTTGGGCGGTGTTTGGAGGGATGTCTGAAGAGAGTAATCAGAGTCCCCAGGCAGTTATAAACGGACAAATTTACCCTTCGCCGACTGCAGACTAACTCCACTTTATTGTGATTCTATTGGGGTTACGAAAGTCGAAATTTAACCAAATCTGGGGGCATGAATCGCGTTTCATTTTCGTAATGCCTTTAAATCCCTCAACTGGTGCAGCGGTGATCACAATTTAAAAAAATCGGTTCATAATGAAAGGCATGAACTCCATAAACTAGCGGCAATAACAAGACTAGAGGTGACTTATGCACATCAAATAACTTTCACTATACATACGGTTGGTTATAACGCCCGAATGAAGGCGACGAAAGAGGAAGTTTACAAAATTGTACGGTGCACAAAGCATTGCACACAGGAACACGAAGAAGACTCGAAACACCTGTCTATGCCTTACAAAGAAAAATTCATCTCAAATATGTGCTTGGAAACGGGTTAAAGTGATGAAATGAGCACTAATTATCAATCTGGACTCAGTTAATTAATTCTTTTGCGGCACAGAGACGATGATAGATCGAAATTCAAAAAATACACCAGCAAAACTGGTGCATTTTTGAGGCCTATCGATAACTAACTCATAAATTAAAACTATTAGATAAGTAATAAATCTAACGATATAAGAAGGAATGACAGGACTCACGAGGTAGAAGGAACAGGTCTACCGGTTGAATCGATCACGGGAGTGGCAGCAACGAGGTCCATTCTTCTCTCAGTTTGAAGACGAACCTGTAAAGTTTACCGCTTTAATAATCGAATTAATGGGATTTAACGAGTGCTCATCATCATCATCGTTAAATCACTTTCAGCAAGTCCGTTGGGCTGCAAATGAATTGCGCTATCGCTCCAGAGAGGATGCCACCAGCGGCGGCACGGATGACGTAATTTTTTGAGAGGGATTTATGATCTTCTACATTCCTCTTGGATTCAAGCTCACGCCTTGCCTTTTCGCTAGCAGGAGGCATCCCAAAAACTTCGTTTCGGATAAGCTCGTAAATAGGCACCCGAGCACCTGTGTACACTATAATTCAGTAAATAAGCCTTTTTAGTCCCTATTTTAGGGAAGAACGATCATTAAGCACAAGTTACTTACGAAAATGCCGATACAACGCGGGCGACAGTCCCTGCCAGAAAGCCAAAATGCCTTCATTTTTTACTATTGAAGCAATGAGGGGGAACAATCGGGGTCGGACTCTGGTGGGATTAAGTTCTCCGGCAACCTGAAGGCGTGTTTTCACACTGTCGAGAGGATATGTCACTAGAAAAGGTGCTATAGTTGCACAGAAATTCCCTACCAGTTTCACCAATAAATGCCGAAATATTACAAATCAAGAAATGAGTGACCTGAGGATGTGCTTCATGAAGGTCCCGTGCAATTTCACGAAACTTCTCCGGGTCCATCTGGATGCCACAAGGACCCTCAACCTTACATACAAAATGTGCACGAGAATTAATGTACACATAAATAAAATTTAAGGTTGCTACTTTAAATACTTTAAAGCCAAAGTATATTCAGGTGAATAAGTAATATAACATAAATCTCCAGTTACAGTTTATTTTATTAGAAATTATATAAAAAATACACATATCTATTAAATAACTTTAAATTTTTAATATTATAACAAAAATATTGGTATTTATTCTTCCAAAATAAGTTGCCATTATTTCACAAATAGTAGACATCAAGGTCACGGGACATGGGTGGTAATTAGAACCTGGACACGATTTTCCCGTAGTGATATTCAGGTAAATATTTTGACTTCATATGATTTGTTTAATGCAATAAACAAAAATCTTTGTGCATTAGATTGTATATTACTAACTCATATCGACATAATACTAATGTCTTTTTGTTTAGTTCACTGACAGATATAACAATAGCTTTTTATGGATTTTAACGCTGAGAGAGTTTGCATTCTCCAAAAACCTTTTTATAAATCAATTGGGTTAAAAGGTTTATAGTAAGTTGTTTTCCTTATTAAATTTTGCTTTAATGTGATTGTCGCTATTCTAATTTTAATTACCAGCCTCTGGTTCTTGTCCTCAATATGGCCTGTTAACCTGTTCCAAGCTACTATTTGCACTGCACTCGGATTTTCAGTCAACTTTTATCCCAAATTTTCTTATTTCGAGTCGGTTAAAGAGAGGATCAACAACATTAACAGCTATTTGATTCCGCCCTTCATTGGTTTGTTGAAACTATAAAGCAAATTTACAAAATAACTCTAATTGAACGGATTTTAGGTGATGAAACAGTGTTCTACATCCTAGCCGCTGAATTAAGCACTTTCTACCTGACAATGCTAGTATTCATTCGTCGCTTATTTCTGAGATGGACTCTCTCCTATACACGCTGGATCTGTGAGTAACTCTATTCCAATAGTTATCTGTCATTTCGTAAACTAAGCTTCAACTGATATTGAATGCTTGAAGATTGCACAGAGGAATTTTCTGACAATTCTATGCGTGGAAGGCTTTATCGATTTTGCATCTGGCTGGGATGGGGTAGTAACCCGCGTACATTCGATACAGATAAGATTCTCCCCTCTCTGCCTCTTCCTGCTGTTGATTTGACGATAAAACGACTGATGGGAAGTCTGGCTCCCTATCTCGGCTACGAGAAACCACGCTATCAGCATTTGGAGAGTGGACTCACTGTGCGTTTATGCATTTGCTATTACCATGTGACTCGTCATAAACTGAACGTCTAATTTTATATCTCTTTGATCAAATATGGATTATCAGATGTCAAGTATTTTTTCAGCCTATAAATAGGGATAAATTTACAAATTCAACCACTGATGCACCAGTCTTTTGAGTAAAAGTAGCCCCTTTGTCTATAAGGTGTGTGCTAATCTGATAGCGCAGACGATACCGCACTCAGTACTTGTTTAAGCACACACCTATGTTGTTTAGGGGTGTACTTTATTCTCCGCCTTTGCTGCAGTTTTGCACAACCATCAATGTCAATTACTCTGCTTTTGTCGTGTCAGAAGGCTTTTCATTGGAAAATATTGCCGAAAGATTCAAAATTTGTTTAAACGACTAGTTAGGGTAGCTTGGATAGGAAGAAGGGGATTTAAATCTTGCTTGTCATTCCTCGAATTAGTCTACTAATCATTAATTATTTTCAGAAATGGTGCAAAGCCGAAGGCCGTGGTTGCCAACGCCGATTGTGGGTGAAGAAGTGGCTCTACGGAAACTACACCACCCTTTGGTGGTAGGCTCACTTCCAATCTATTAATCCCTCGTCTAGGGAGTCCTATACCTTCCTCTGCCACCGTCAACCGAATTTCGTGGACACGACGTTGACGGCATTTCAAGAAACCGAATGCCCCTACACAAAGAATCCCCTGGCGAGGTAATTCAGACATAGCCATCTAGTGAGCACTTGACTGATTTCCAATTTGCCTTTCTAAATTCCAAATTCTAAATTTCAGGTAGAGACGGTGAGAGCTGATAGAAAGGATAGTATTTAAATGATATGATGATATTAAAATATGTATTGCAGCTATATTCAGAAATGATTTCTGGAAATAGCCTTGAAATGTTAATAATAGTATAACTTCTCAGTTATTCACTATACTTTGTCAACGGGAATTTTGAAAAATGTAATACAAAGCTTTAAATTGTGATTTCTAAAAGTAGCATTGACAATATTGTCTATTTCTATCTGGGCCTAGAGGGATACTAATGATATACCTGTTTCTGTTCCAGAGCTGCTGTTCTGCTCTACCTGTATGGGAACCTTCGGTCGCTTCTCAAAGGTGGGATAATAGAACCAGAGATGCTGAGAGACAAGGTACCCCTCTGCATGGCCCAGTGGAACCGTGTTCACTCCACCACAAGGTTTGACCAACTCAAATTTCATCTGCTTAATTTTATGATCTCTGGATCTCCTAGTCTTCCTTTGATGGTTGGACTTTCGAATGCATTTATTTGAGTAGTGTCCACAAAAAGGGTAGCTACATTCCATTATCACAGTGATTAAGACAAACAACTGTTTGTTCCATCTTTAAGAATGATTCAAATATTACTATTTTAGCATTCATGCGTCCATATTTCTAGTCTTAAAATCCAGTATTTATTAATGTGAAGTTAAGATAAACATTGCAAAAGAGGTTAAGTAACTTACTTAAGTAATTACCATATTCTGTTATTAGAAAAGTCACACCAAATGAAGACGAACTATGGACCTACCCCACGTTGGAAAGCCCGGTTCGTTTCAACTATTAAGTTTTTATTTCACTTACTGAGCCTTTCTATAATTCACTGAAGTTGCTTTCGCTTTGCCAAATAGCATATCATTGTGGTGTTTCGGAACCACTACTACAAGGTGCCACTCTTTACCAAGTGGCGCAAAATCGTCTCACCTGACCTGCTACAGGAAATGCTGGCTTTTGTCGTTTCTGACGCCACCAAAAGAGCCGGTGGGTACTCATCTAGCCTTCGCGAAAAGGATAAGAACTAATAATAAATAATTTGAATGAAATATTACTAATTTATCAGCTAAGGGAAAGGAGATCATCTACCCCCAATCGCTTCTAACTACTCTTTCTCGCGATGAGTGGCAAAAGTGTCGCTCGGATTTCTTCACCTACGGCGTCAATTACTACTCGCTCAATGAGATCGAGAAAGCCATCTGCTTTGTAAGCTTTTCAAAAAATTATTAAATTCTAGCTAATTTCGTCTAGAATTAAACACAAAAATCCCCTTAATAAGTAATATGTTTCCTTATTAGCTGAATATATGCAGTTAAAAACAAATTTTGCTTCAGCTTTTAAAGAAATGATATTATCGATTGGTTCTCGATACATTTTGTTTGTATCAATCACTTATACACTACAAAATGTTTTTCCCTGTTAAATAATCGGTTCTCAAAATGAGTATTTACTACTACTGCTGGATATACGCCAACGGTTTCATGCTCGATTTAAACATTTTCTTAGGTTCACTTATCTTCTCAACCATCCACAACCCCGCAGCAAACGAGGGGGTACCTTTGGACAGATAAAAGCATCAATTTTTTCGTTCACCAAGACTCAAAAGTGAGTATTCATGCGGACTGGGCTGCCATGGATCCCTGGATCTTCGCAGCAGTCTTGGAACGTCTTCGAGCTGGCGAGTAGGGAAAAAAGCCATTCATCTTACACGTTAAATTAGTTCATCTTTTAAAATAAATTAATAAAAACACAGAAATGAAGATATGTACGATGGCGAATCGGGGAATGCGGCGTATCTAGAGGAAGCTGATCACGAGTGCCCCGAACTGGAGTTGCTGCCGTGGAAATGCTATGATGAAATGACTAAGATCTACAAAAAGGCTTTGAGGTCTTGCCAAGCAGTGGGTTCAATTTTCGCCCTAAAACGTGATGCTCTCTTCAGGATTTAAAAGCACTGGCTAGCTCAAGACTGCATTTTACGGCATTTGGTCGGGAGAGAATACGAGATGAGTGGAACCTAAGCACTGATGCCTTCATTCAAGTTGCCCTCCACACGGCATACTTTCGAATGAGCAGAAATTTGGCTCTGTGCGCCGAAATAGTCCCCTGTCGTCTCTATGCCAACGGGAGATCAGAGACGCTGCGTTCTCTCACAACGGAGATGGAGGATTTTTTACTGTAAGATGAAAAATATTTTTTGAAAAAAAATATTTCAGTGAATTCGATCACTCTGGTGGGGGAAAGGGGGACTCAAAAGGCTCTTCAAAGTGCTTGGAACTCATGAGTTTGGCCTGCAAACGACACGAGTTTCTTCTGAAACACGCTATGACTGGTAGAGGCATAGATCGGCATTTACTTGCTTTGAATGTTGCCCACGGCTTCAGAACCTATATGGTAAGTAGTTATGTCGATGTTGTTCAGTGAATTATTATTTAAAATAAATGATTCTTCATATACTAAACTAGCATTGTGAAGAAATGGAGACTGCTGTTAATATGCCATTCGATTTAGTCACTTGCCGATTGCCTAATTCACCCTCGAAAGTAAGCAAAAGGGCAAAAGTATAATGATTTCAATTTAATTAGATTAAAATACGTTAAAGAAAATTATTATTTCTATTTTATGCCCCAAAGAGTGCTTGGCAAATGACTCTGCCCCTGATGTACTACACCAATGCCATACATGTGACATAC
Organism: Anomotaenia brevis; assembly: GCA_030710315.1. Classification (NCBI taxonomy): domain Eukaryota; kingdom Metazoa; phylum Platyhelminthes; class Cestoda; order Cyclophyllidea; family Dilepididae; genus Anomotaenia; species Anomotaenia brevis. The sequence continues at coordinate 84,970 of JAUOZQ010000182.1, forward strand.
GCCAGTAGAACAGATCAAGAATGTCTCGATTTCTCTATCACCGGCATTGGGATCCGAGTTGAGCAATTCAAGAAGAACCTGGAGAGTGCACTCTACGATTTGGCGGAACTACTAGACTAATCATAATGTGTGAAAAAATGTAACATTGTCCGCTGTGGTGTAAAGTGATTGTCACTTTAAATAATAACACCAGATAAAAGAAAACCGAGGGTAGGAGTAAAAGCTTGTATTAGGAGAATGAACTTGCACGTTATGGAGGACGTCTTGCTTGCAAGCCATCGTACGAAGTTGTGTGAACCAATTACTCTGACAGAGCACAAACTGTGACTAAGCGATCAGTGATTGGTTCGCTCGTGTCACTGTCCTTGAAATCAGTATCCATATCAGCGTAACACATAAACACTGCAGGTACGCATAACAGATATCCGTTTATTCAAAAGTTGCTACCTTTTTATTTATGCACTCGAGATAATTGCTGTGATATGAGTCCAAGAAAACACATCCTACCCTTAATTGCCCGACTTTCTTCGATTAACGAATGAAAATATAGGGGTTTGATTAGCACTGACACGTGTGTTTGGCTTGTGTGTCTTACAATTAAGTTATTAATGCATGAAAAAATATTGAGTGATTTATAAAGGAAATAACTTTTTACCACCCTAAATTTTACACTATTCAGTTCAAAGAGACCAATCAATAACTAGGTTTATAAATGAATTGGAGCTATCATAAATCGATAAGGAATAAGTGTTCAACAATTATTTATAAACACGGTTATTCCAAAAATGTTTAGAATATTTTGTCAATTAACAAAGCATACATTGCTCAATACTAGTCAACAGGAAAGTTATAAAGGACTGAGTCTAGATGTAAGGTAGATTCAATATTTTTAAATAATTTACAACAAGAATGAACGTGTTACACTTTAATATCTACGTTTATGTATTCCGGATCTTAAGGCATTAAAAGTGCTTATTAGTTAAGAATTTACTCGAGTTTTTTGAATAAACTGAGTCTACATCATTTGCGTTATATATGAACACATTCCTCATAACATATATAGCCAAAAGCCCCAACAATAAACTTAAAAAAGTCCTTATTTAAATATTTAAAATCATGAATGTAAATATATAATTAAGTTTTGTCGTTTAATGGCATAAAAGTCCCAGTTATAGGGCACTTGTTTAAAATATCTGATAACAATCGTTGGTTGATTGCACAGCTTGACAGTGTATGGTTTCGCTTACCGGTTTTCTCTAGATGCTTCGGTGATGGAAATGCCTAGCTACAATAGTGAATAGTGAGTTTTTTTGCCAATTTTAAAATTCTATTCCTTTTATAGGAATTTAAAAATGTTGTCTATTCTTGAAATTTCGTTTTTCAAATTTTCTGATATGCTTAATGATGTCATTTATACTACCAAAATCTCAAAGCACTGTTTGATAAATGTTTCTTTTCGTTTGTTTCCCTGACTCATGAAAGGTAATTGAATTGTTTTCCTTACACATGGTTCCATTTTATCGGCTTTAGTGAAAGAATAATGAGTGCCAACGAGCGTATGAGAGAGCTCAACAGTCAAATTGCTGTGGACTACACTGACAGTGTGGCACTGAGTGCGTATTTTCGCGTCTGTCGGTCCATGCTGAATATGGCTAAGGATCTCGAGAATGACGGTTTCAAGATAAAGTCCTATTGCCTTCAAAAACGCTTCATCATTCTCTTCATCGATCACCTCAGCCGTCGCCCGGACTACAAAACCTGTGACCCCACGGTTCGCAACTCCTGGAGCCGTGAGTGCAAACGTGTTCTGCAGAATGTTGAGCGCATGCACAAGGAGATACTGCAGGAATTCGAGGACGAAGAAAACGCCAGGAGAAGGGCTTCTGCGTTCGTCGCTTCAGCCGCTGCCGCCGCCTCAGTGCCTCCCGAGGCCGATTTGGAACATCGCCTCTCCTCATTCGCAAGATCCTCCTCCGTTGACGACTACTTTTCCACTTCCGACACCTACCCTACAGCCCCCTCTGTACAAGAACCCCAACCCACGCCCACTATGCCCCCCAAAGTCGACCGCAGTCTGAAACCCGCCTACCTCGTCAACCAACCGAAGGACCTCAGTCCCATCCTCGTCCCCACAAACCTCGCAGCGAGGTTCCTCCAAATCGCAGAGCCGAATACTCGAGCCAACAAGGAGACCTGTGGCACCCTCTGCGGTCGCATCAATCCTAGGAATGAAACTCTGATTGTCTCGCATCTGATCATCTGCAAACAAGTCGGCACACCGGATTCCTGCACCACCACCAACGAAGAGGAGCTGCTGGATTGCATAGAGAACACAGGGTTGATTGTGATGGGCTGGATCCACACCCATCCCTCCCAGACGGCTTTCATGTCCTCCATGGACCTGCACTGCCACCTCTCCTACCAATTGATGCTGCCCGAGGCCATCGCCATCGTCTGTGCGCCCAAACACAACGACGTGCAGTTCTTCTCCCTCACACCTGACTACGGTGTCGACTTTGTGCGCAACTGCAAGGAGAAGGGTTTCCACAAGCACGCCTCTCTGCGGGACCTCTACATGCCCTGCAAACACGTCCAGTTCATCGACGAACCTGTACAAGTCTGTGACCTCCGATAGGGCTGCCTCCCTTTCCTATTCACCCCCGGCTTAACTGCCACAGATGACCTCCCCTGCACTCGGACGTCCATCCTATCCTTATATACGATATTTTTAATGTATACCCCCAAACCCGTGGGTGTGTGCACCTTTTTGTCATGAATGAGTGTATTTGGAAAGCTCGTTGCGTTTCGGTTCGCACGTAGCTTTGTCTGTGCTTGGAGAGACTTTAGTTGCTTTGGTCTCGCCTGTCGACATGAAGTTGCTTGGCACAGAACAATGACAATAGCTGAGGGCATTTTCAGCACTCAGCTTGATGAAGGTAATGATGCAATTCTGTTGTCGTGGGGGTCACCATGTCGTTAGGGGTGAAAAAAGTGAGATCGTTTACCGTTACAACTTTTTTGGATGCTGTCGCTTTGTAGGGAGAGACTCATTTAACTGGTTAATTCATTTGTGTGCAAAACCTTTGTATTGCTTCTAGACTAGCACGATTTAGGTCTTACACTTACCCAACTGAGTGTGGGTGTTCGCGTCACAGGACCGTTGTATTGCATTCTTCCAAATTATCCACGTGCTAACTTGGCACTGTGCACTTGATTATGTATCTTCCTGATCACTTGTACACTGAGTGACGTTCATCACGTCAAAAAGAGGTTAAGGCCCTAGAGTACGCTAGTACTGTCTACTGACAACATCTCTGTGATGGTGGTTTGGCTGTGCGTACGTGATGCGACCGCTTGAATAAATTAGTGCCTCCAGAATTGCAGACTGCCGAAGTCGTGTGTGTGTGAGTGAGTGTAGTATGTGTTGATCGGAAGGCCATGACTCATCAAAACACTCACGTGCTTGTTAAAAAGCCACTTCATTATTAATATTAGAGGATTCCGACTTGAACACAATTTCTAGGGGTTTAGGCGCGTGTGAAGTTAATGCAGACACGGCGCATATTTATTATGTTAACTAAAACTTCGGTTTGTTCCAAAGAGATTCAAAAAATTCCCCTATACTTTGAATTTTACCCAAGTTTGAGTGGGAATCACGCCAGCAAGTCTGCTCAATGCATGCTTTACATGAAGGTACACAAGGTTTCCGTTGCAGTGGGCATTTTTTCTGCCACAGCACGTGTGTGTGAGGAGAGAAAAAAAACAGGCAGACAACAACATGGTGTGACTATTTGTGAAGGTCGTCTCTCCACCTCGGTGTCTCATTGCTCAAATGGGGCTTCAGCGCTACCGTCTTCTTAGAAGGCCAGCTCTAACTCACGAGATGTTCAAAATTGCATTCTCTGCTAATGAAATGTCTAGAGATGGTGTCGTTTTCCCTTTAAATGACCAGTTAGGGATTTTAGCTCAGTCATTTTCTCAATTGGCTCCCAATTTGGGTGTGTTCTTGCTGAAATTTTACCTTAAATTTCGAAATTAAGATACCTCAACACAAGGTCCACAACCTTGCCAAATAATGCTTCAATAGCTAGCGTCAGGCCGCCAGAGTACCGTAGGATTCAGATGACATCAACCCACTTAGTTACCTTAGCTATCCACACTGAGCTGGTATTAATAAACGTTCGTAATTATTGCATAAACACACCTTATAACTATATTTGATCAATACTGATATGTCGATTTTAGCTATCACCCAATCATTGGAGCAATATGAGTGTTTTAATGCATTTATTAAATTCAGATAATGATATTTATAATACAACAACAATACTCACAAAGCCTTTGCCTCTGGCGAACGATCAAGTCATGATTAAGCCATGCTTAAATGCTCTAAAAGCGTAGCTCAAATGTTGAAAAAATAGCCAAGAACGTATGGTAGAGAGGAGAAACGCACTCATCCTTTTCGTTCATTTGAATTGCAGCTTAGATAGGAAGAGAGCTTAAAGCAAGGAGCACTTCCAGCTGTGACCTTTCTATTATAGTATGCAACGTCAAATTCGCTAGCAGTTAAGGCAATAGGAAATTCAAACTACAAGAAAATCTGGCTAATACATGTGTACTACTACTCATATCCACAAACTTTTGAACAGCCACGCCACCAATTTTTGATGTTACCACTTTGTTAAATTCTAGACAGTCCAAGTCAGATATTACTGTTTTAACAAAAGTAGAGCAATGTAAAACACAACTTCCAAGTTTACTACTACTGAATTCAATTTTAGTACCATCACTACAATTGAGCTCAATTTACTCCTTATTAAGTACTTGCTAAACGGCGTGGCAGTTTTTGGCATCTCTGACACTTAGCCTTAGCGCGGAAAGGTGCTTTTGATTCCCTTAAAAGTCTTTAACTTGACCTCGTTTCTCCGATTGGGATTACCAGTCGTTCTTAAGATGTCTACCTTCCTAATTAGTGCAAACTCCTTTCTCATTGGCTTCTTGGGCACAAAATATGATATTTGCTAACCAAAAGCAATGTTGACTTATCCAAAATAGAGATTAACAATAAGTTAGAAAGCCAACTGACATCTGACGCTGCCTCAAAACCACGAATTTCACTGTGTGTGCAGGGACTTAATTGCGATAGTTTCTTTCATGGTTGGTTAGTAGAACAATGACAGAAGATAGCTTAACAAAGGGCATTTTTGTCATCTCTTCAATGGCTAGTCATCTCACTTTTTTGGACCAGGCAGATGGACAAAAACTTTCGTTGCTAAGGTGCAGATCTTATTAATGTCGAGAGCATACTTAGAGTCGCTTGAGTTAAGCAAACTCGACAAACCAGAGTCTGTGCTCTTGTAGCCAATACTGGTAGACATGCGTAGCGGAAACTCATGGCAACGCCGGTAGCTGGGGCATATTTAAACACCCAAATAGATACCACGTTAGCTGGTAGAAGCCAAGTGCATGCTGAAGTTAGTAGTTGAGGTTTCTACACTAAGTTTAAGTTGAGAGTTGAGGAAGAACGAAGTTACACTTTGAAAAGTGAAGAAAATTTCCCATGATTCCTGTTTTTTACAATGAGATGGCTTCTTTATCTATTCATGGGATATTAACAACACAATCGACCGACAGTGGTCTTAAGTCTCAGCGATCAAGAGTCACTTAACTTACACCAAACTCATTAGGTTAGTGGGCGTTCAAATTCTAATTGGTACATCTCAGCACCCTCAGCGTTGATTAGCTTTGCGTTATCAAGCATTTATTTATTTCTCTGAAATGAGGACTTTTCACTCAAGAGCATCTCAATGAGGCAAGATTATTTTGAATATCTTGTAGTAGTATCTAGTAGCAGTCCTTACACTAGTGTTAAGTCCAAACTTGAATTTTCTTCCTAACCTAACCGCAATGGCATGGCCTAAACTCAACCAGCTGATTAAAACAACTAAATCTATGGGCTTTGGCGTCGTCTTCACCATCAGTCATTACCAGACTGCTCAGGCCTTACTACTCAACAACAAGTGGTTTCTTGGTGGTGGAACACTCATCGGCTCCCAACGACACCACGATGTGATTCCATGGGAGGGTAACATTGACCTCTTTGTCTATCGGAACCATTGCAGTGCACTCGAAGAAGCCTTGAAACGACTAGCCCTGGAATATGGATTTTGGCGAGAAAAAAACTTTGACAAATTCTTTTTCATGTCTCTTCCAGCCAGTGTTGTTCCCAGTTCACCTACCAATGGGAGTTTCTAGCTTCTTACAAACTCCTTTTTAAAAAATATTTACTTCTATGAAGAAATAAACTTTACCCACATTTACGACGGGTTTTGGGGCATCCATGTAATCAAAATAACTGACATTTTTCCAACTGTGAAGATACGTCGAAAATGGCGCTTTTAAATGCCCTTAGGGCATCATCTAAGTAAGTGATTTGAAAATAGTAACAATTACTTTAAAATAGTCTTACAGTTTTTATTGTGGGAGTCACCATAAGGAATGATTAATTCCCCACAAGCTTTTATTGCCCTTATTTTTGCTGAAAAATGAATTTTAAAATAAGTTAATTTTATTAAACTATTGCCAATCTCTTACCACATAAGTCAGAATCCATCAGTTCATAGGTTGGCACATTCCCATTGGTAGAGGGATTGGCTTCCAATTGCAATCACATTTAAAATACAAAAAATAGATAACTTATTAATGCGCCTGCAGACTTAACATTTTGATTAATGACTCACCCGTATTTGCAGAGACTCAATTACAAATTTTTCCCCATTATCATTGCCGGAGTGTTAATATACATCGTTAGCAAAAATTTGGGCTTTCACAGGTACCTTAGAATCCAATGGTCTGATTATTCCAGCCCTTATTTGGTGAAACCGAGCACAGGACCGAATTTGAAATTGCTCCCTAACCTGACTTCATTGACGTGGCCTACACTGAATCGACCAAATGGGACATCCAAACACAATGAGGGATTTGACGTTGCCTACACCATCGGCAATTATCGGACGGCGCAAACCTTACTGCTTAAATTTCAGTCGGTTATGATATCCCTGAATCTCCAAGATCAGTGGTTTCTTACCGCTGGAACGCTTATTGGTTCCCATCGACACCATGACTTGATTCCATGGGATGATGATGCTGATGTCTTTATTGATTTGAAGTACCGCAATATAACGGAAAAAGCTCTCAGGGCTCTCGAACCCGAATTCGGCTATTATCGAAGACAAAAATTCGACAAGTTTTATTTCACCTTCCAACCAGACAAAAATGCTTCCGATCCAAATACCATCGGGAGCTTCAAGCTAATTCACTACCCCTGGAATTGGCCGTTCATAGATATTTTCTACTACAAGAAATTAAATGGTACTCACCTCTATGACGAGTCCTGGGGATACTACATCTTCAAACAGACTGATGTATTCCCTACTTTGTACAGGCCATTGGGTCACAACTGGTTCCCCACACCTCGCAAGCCTTTGTCTTTCCTATTGGCCTACTATGCAAGCGATCAGCACATTTGTGTTAGTGGTAACTGGAGACACGCCACTGAGACTGGTAAACACTCAGTATCGGTGCCTTGTATCCAACTGACTGGGCAATACGCCTTCGTGCAGCGTTGTCCCGTGCCTACGGAAGAGCGTGAGCAGTTGGGAGGAGCCGAAGCTTGTGACGAGTACCTTCTTCACGCCAACGGCACAATCATTCACAAGATACGCACATCCCTCGACTGCACTATTGATCAGAATGCCATCTTTATGGTTAAAAATGATGCTTTTAAATGCCCTTAAATAAAATTCGTGGCTCCAAATTTTTTTTCCAATTAATAGTTGATTTTTACTTCATTTATGACTAATGGGTTCGCGCTGTTTGGTTGTTTTACTTTCAAGTTTGCCATGATAAAGTTTTTACTGAAAGAGCTAGTTAAGAGGCAATGTTATGCAGTCAGGCTTAATGCGTTTGTCTCAACTGGAACCACACAGGAAGTAGAGCATATAATTCAATAAAATGACATTTGATTTAACAGATAAAAAATTTACTTACACAAAAATCAACAAAAAATGTCTGGAGAAGTAAAAGTACTATCGTGTTTTTGCACCATTCTTCGTCTTATCTATTAGTTAGATTACATAATTTAAGTTTAAATTGACGGTTTAGCAACCATGACACATTGTGATCACAAAGCACTTTGCGTGGTGCAAATGTTTTCCTAAAGGGAGGCTTTTTCGACCCCCTGCTCAACTGTCTTTAATTGAATTAAAATGGCATTCAGTGAAAGTTTCGACGATAGTCAAAACACTGCGATTTAACGCTACGCACCGACGGGCGTGTAGATTAAGTTAGAAGTCAACAATGTAATAACACCATAGAAATGGTGAAGCACTTTATTTCTCCTGTCATTATTACCTGGAGAAGACTCTCGAAATCGAAATTTTCCAGCAAGCAGCTTGGCAACTACCAACGAGTCTCATAAGTGGCTTTCACAATTGTCTGAAATATTTTTGTTAAAGCATAAGGGGATAAATGTAGGATAATGCTTGCTTAAGAACTCCGAAGAACCATCAAAGTAATGCCGACAACCTCAAGGACTGCTTTCTTTCGAAAATGCAAATCAATCTGAAAATTATCTTTAACAATTGTAATCTGTGTTTTCTCAACGGAGGAAAAAAGAGGAGATCTTTTTATATTTTGGAAAAATAAACAAAATGATGACTACACAAGGCTGCTTTCTACCTTGAGTGAGTGACAGTCGACAGTGAGGTAAGTTAGCTGTGCTTTTCTCTAACCACTGTTTTGATTTAATTACCGTCGTGTGTCTCACTCGAAGATGAGTGAAATTTAACCAAAACAAAGATAGCTGGATCATCCTATTTGTTTTCAATGTGAAAACTTTTTGCAATTTCGTGATCCCAGCACCACTAGGTGGGTTCTTCACAAATCACCTCTGAAAATAGCACCACAATCTGTCTCAGTTTGTGCATAAATGAAGAACGGTAAGAATACATCCAAATTGAAATGCGTGGAGGTTACACATAATAAAATTTCAGGTGAGCCCATCAAACTGCACGTTAGCACAATAAAAATATCACTCATGAAATCTTATGTCAATGAAGACCTACAGAACTGTTTCTCCGGAGCTCTCGAATTCGGCAAATGCATCAAAGCGTTTAGGGTTTCGGAGTAGAAACGACGAATCATCGATAACCGGCTTATCTATGACTTGAATGCGCATCGACTTAACTGTACATCATTTCAACAAGAATAGAGGCAGTTTTATCAGCTGATGTCCGTATTTTTACCGAATTTAAATTAAGTAGCAAAGGCGTTGAGTCCGTTACAGGAAAGCCGTAATAATAATGTTAAGGATTCAATGAGTCTACAGACAGGAGAATAGCAGCAGGCAGACGGTGTCACATCACGTGTGTGTGGCGTGTGTTTTTCCAAAAAGAGTGAGAATGTTGATGAGAATCAGGCAAGTGAAAGTTTCGAGGTGTGATTTTGGAAAAGAACAAGTTCTCAAGCAAGTGTGGATGTGTGAAACGCTGGAGCTATCAAAGCTGCACCACCTAAAAATCTATCTAACTAAATTATTTGGCTTAACGTGGCAAGAGAGGAGTTTTTTAAATTAATGGCACTTGCTTCTACACATGTTTATTGCTCAAGTTGTATAATGTGAAGTTGTTTTGAAATGATCTCTAGACTTACTGGTTGCCATTCAATTTTATTGAGCAAAAAGTCCATCAGGTTATACGATAGCGCATTTTCAGCTAAGCAAAGCTAAGCACCGTCTCCACTGATTGGTTTTTACTAGTTCAGAAAGCAAGATGCGACAAATTAGGCCTGATTTAGGAGTATCTTCAGAATTCCCAACCGACTCACAGATGCACACATATTTCCAAACATATCCGAGTAAAATTTTGGTCGTTGTCTTGATTGGAGCTTTACTGATCATTATTGGGAAAACTTTGAGCTTTCACAGGTACCGTAAACTCCAATGGTCTCATTATTCGAGTCCCTATTTGGTGAAGCCGAGCACAGGACCGAATTTGAAATTGCTCCCCAACCTGACTTCATTGACGTGGCCTACACTGAATCGACCAAATGGGACATCCAAACCCAATGAGGGATTTGACGTTGCCTACACCATCGGCAATTATCGGACGGCGCAAACCTTACTGCTTAAATTTCAGTCGGTTATGATATCCCTGAATCTCCAAGATCAGTGGTTTCTTACCGCTGGAACGCTTATTGGTTCCCATCGACACCATGACTTGATTCCATGGGATGATGATGCTGACGTCTTTATAGATTTGAAGTACCGCAATATAACGGAAAAAGCTCTCAGGGCTCTCGAACCCGAATTCGGCTTTAATCGTGGCGAAAAATACGACAAGTTGTATTTCGCCTTCCAACCAGACAAAAATGCTTCCGATCCAAATACCATTGGGAGCTTCAAGCTAATTCACTACCCCTGGAATTGGCCGTTCATAGATATTTTCTACTACAAGAAATTAAATGGTACTCACCTCTATGACGAGTCCTGGGGATACTACAGCTTCAAACAGACTGATGTATTCCCTACTTTGTACAGGCCATTGGGTCACAACTGGTTCCCCACACCTCGCAAGCCTTTGTCTTTCCTATTGGCCTATTATGCAAGCGATCAGCACATTTGTGTTAGTGGCCATTGGAGACATTCCACTGAGACTGATAAGCACTCAATATCTGTGCCTTGTAGCCAACTGGCTGGGAAATACGCCTTCGTGCAGCGTTGTCCCGTGCCTACAGAAGAGCGTGAGCAGTTGGGAGGGGCCGAAGCTTGTGACGAGTACCTTCTTCACGGAAACGGCTCAATCATTCACAAGATACGCACATTCCTCGACTGCACTACTGGTCAGAATCCCGTCTTTATGGTCAAAAATGATGTTTTTAAATGCCCTTAAATAAAAACGCCGCGATTCTTTTTAATCTTTTTTTATGATTCATTGTAAGGGTGGTAGATTTCTAGCATTAGAAGTTAAAGACCGGCAATATAGTTTGGTTTGTCTTACACCTCTCACCTGACTGGATGTTCATAAGAATTTGATTTTCTACATTTAATAACACAAAATTTAATTCTGAAGATAAAATTGAATCACTTGGGAATGAAGTTAAGAAGCTATTTCGTAGTGATTTATTATAAATTTATGCTTTTGAAATCCGGATGTTAAATCACAATGGAAGCTGGAAACCGTTTTGCTTTTACTTTCAATATAACATCATTTAACAAATTTTGATTTTTTTATGAATTCGTAAGCAAACGTACAAAACGTACGTGACCTATTGTCCTTTTAGTATTCGTATTCGTCAGTCTGTTGCTTAACACCTGATTGTGTATTGTTTTGACTTACTTTCAATAAAATAGCATACCTATTTTATCTGAAATTTCGTTTTAGTGTTTGCAAAAGTTTTATTTCAATGGTAGTTTGTTAAAAAATGAGTGTTTTCGAAATGGGGATAGTGCAGCGAGCAAATGGGTAATTACCAAATTTTCTTAACCAGCAAATACTTTGGAGAATTGGCGTAAATCTACTCACTCGCAGGCCATCAGGACGAATAGAATTTCAGTGAAAAGTGAAATATCCGAATAGCAGCATTTCTGTGCTCGATTAACTTATGTTCTCGCACCAGATATAAGAATAAACTGTGAGCTAAATTTACTCTTTCAAATCTGCGAATCTAAGGGGAATTAGGGCTTCGTCCCACAAGAATGCTGGCTTCCATTGCGCAAGGCTGCATTCAACCTTCAGTGAGTGCCAATCCAAATTGAGATAAGTTGCTCGTGGTTTTTCTTGTCATTCGCTTTGAATTTCGTTTTTCTCAACTATAATTAGATCATCTTTATGTGTCTAGGCCAAAAAACAATTCTCCCTCAGTTATTTTGCACTTTTGTTTGATTGAAAACACTGTTTTGCAATTTCGCGAGTCTAACAAGGGAGTTATGTTGGCAGACGGTCTTAATTCGCATTTTTAGCTGTAAAATATAAAGGAGTGGATACAAGTCCAATTTAAGCGCAAAAAATTAATAAATTAATAACTGGTGAATGCAAGTTTTCATCAAGATAAAAAGTGAGTCGATGCGGGAGGTTGAAGGATACAAATCAAAACTGCAATCAGAAGGATGAAAAGGGAGGAAGTGATGAAGGGCTCAGAAAAAACTTTTTCTGAATGTTCATGTTAATAGAGGTGCAAGCCCTATCAGTCGATCTCTACATTAGTACTTAATTCAAATTACGTAGAGGAGGCGTTGCACCCGTCCCGAAAAAAAAGAAGGGGAATTCGATTCAAAAAAATTAATCCATGATATCTTCTACCATAACTCAGTCATATTAGAGCTAAGCAAATCCAGTGGTTGCCTTTTAAATAAATTCTCTACCACTATGCTTAAAAACCTCAAGTATCACCTCGTTGCATAAGCTTTTTCCAAATTTCTTTTAAATAAAAAAATTAAAAGAGTTTCTGAGAATGCCATGCCGCCACAGAAAAAAAATAAATTTGCCTCATTAAAACTCTGTTAACAGGGAAGTAACCTAGAATCAGTTGGGACATATGATGAATTGCTCAGTCAAGATAGAAACGTTCTCTCGGTGTGTGCAGTAAGCACCTTGAAGTAGATAATGTGAAAGTTTTTCCTCTTTATCAGCTGCGAGGGCGGCAATTGAGTTTAGTTTAGACAAAGGCTTCGTAGACAGTGATTTTGCAAGTGACAGCCAAAAAGAGAACTTCACGCCAAAGAATAATCCACTTGGAATTGATACCATGGAATTGATAAAAAATTATTTTATGAACTATCTTTCTACAACAAGTCCGTCTGAGCCCAGCTATGAGAGAAAAAAGACCTACTCTCGTAAATCTAAAAGAGAAGATGTGCTCAGAATACTGAGAAACTCACCCGTAAATAAGCATCACTTAGGTGATTACCACTTTAGATAGAACTTTCAAACACATTCTAGAAAAGCGAAAACCGAGGATGGAAGAGTGAACTCTAGTATTGAGATGTTGCTTGCACGCTGCCTCACGGAGTAGTGTACACTAATTCCGATGACAGGACACAAATTATGACTAAGAGAATTTTGATTGGTCATTGGTCCTTAACGTCCTGTCCTTGAAACATGTGCCCACATCGGCTCAGCGCATAAGCGCAACAGCTTCATTGCATTGCAGAACCAAATCTTACCTAAAAAATCAATTGAAAAATGCTAACATTTAACTTAAAATTGTTTTCACCTCATCCACCTTTTTACCCAAACCACATTATATATTTTCAGCTTTTTAATGTTTCAAATCTAGAAAAGTGTCTAATATGATGGTAAGATTCCAATTCACTGCTTGTATGGATAGAGAGGAGTAAAAACAGCTATTTTTCAGCATTTTATCGATGAAAAACACGCTGCTGCTTAAATTCGCCTTATTTTTAGCAGGTAAATACGAAAAACTGATCATAGAAATTATTCCAGTTAAGTCACCAAACTGTTGTAATATTGCATGAATTGTATACTACCTAATACCCTCCTTGTAGTCACAAAGAATTGAATAAGCATTTGGTTAAATACAGAGTGTAGTACCTAAAACTTTGATTAATTTTAAATCAGATGTTCTTAAAACAGTATTTTACCAATAATTTAACCTGAAAATTGCTACCTAAATGTCTTGTTACAGAATTTGTTTATAAATGAATGAAAATGCAAATATGAGATTGAAAACATGGTGGATAAATTTTGTAAAAATTGGGCAATGTAGTAGGAAGAAATCACGATGTTATTATTCTTGTTCAAATACCTAACATGACGATACGAATCTCTTTCTGAATGAAAAACTTGGCGCAATAAACGCTATTTCTGGCATTTTAATGAAGGAAAACACTACTGGCAATCTTGTAAGTAAAAACGTTTATATACGTTACATTATTAGCAATTATATACGAAAATAGGGATTATAATAACTTTTCTATAAATTTCAATAAAGTTATCTAAATTAGCGCGATCAACTCAATGGTGTACATTGAATTGACAATGCATTTAATGCACTGCTTTGCCTGACAGCTATCATTTCTATCCAAACCACTCAATTTTGCCGCCTTTTCTAATTAAGTGATTTTATTTAGATTTAAAAAACACTTTTTACCTTGTGAAATTCCTCAAAAACTAGCCGATTATTGAAGTTGCTGTGTTTGAAATAAACAGGAGTGTTTTTTCGGGTTAAAAAATTATGAAAACTTGGTTTCGGTGCATCAGAATGCAACCGTTGGTTAGGCTATTTCCGAATGATTATGCAAATTATCTGCAAAAACCGACTTCTCTCAGTGGGTTTTCCACTCTTTCCATTGCATGTGCTGTCTTATTTTGCGAATGAGGAAAGTTACTTCGTCAGTACTGTGACTAGAGATGGATTTTTCCTTCTGTGAGGGAAATCCCCAATTATTATGGAATTTAACAATTGGGAATTGGGAAAATGATCTCGAATACACGTGGACTTAGATCCCAAAAACACGTTGTTATTCAGGCCAATGCTTGTCACAAACCAATGAATCCATTTATATAGTCCATCGGTGCCTGTTCCTGTTCTTCTTCTTGGAATAATTTTTAGGAAATATTGTTAGGTTTTGGACGGAATGCTGAGCCAAATCAACAGTTTGTTGCAATCCACTAACATCCAAATATGGAGACACCTGTGCCATCAAGTAACTCTCCTTGAATCCCAGCCGTAAATAACACACTCCAATTCATTCATTTGCATGCATCCAAATGTTTGCAAAGGGCATTTCTAACCATGACCTCTAATGCCACATCCAGATTTTGCATCTATGGTAAAAGTGTTATTGGGAAATGCACAGACCTCTGATAGTTGTTAGCATTTTACGCATAGTTCGCCTTTTCAAACGACAAACTTGCCTATCAATTAGCTCTACTCGTTATCTGATTTTCGGATGAACCAAGCACTGGTTGTCTCCTTTTACTCAGTGTATTCATTAAATCATCTACTTTGAAGGCATCTTTAACAAGCAAGTAAACAAACAAACTGCCGAGTGCTTCTAGCTATCAGAGTACTTCAGGTGTGACGACTTGCGCATGCTCTTAAAAGTAGCACAAACCTACCGGATGCTTCAATGACGGGACACGTGGTTACTGAGTTTTATGGGAAATACCTTTATTTTTAATCGCGTCATCTGAGGCAAGTTTTCACCGAAATATACACAGTCCTGCATTTCAATTCATTTCATTTCATCTTCTGAATGAATAAGGCA
Source organism: Anomotaenia brevis (assembly GCA_030710315.1). Classification (NCBI taxonomy): domain Eukaryota; kingdom Metazoa; phylum Platyhelminthes; class Cestoda; order Cyclophyllidea; family Dilepididae; genus Anomotaenia; species Anomotaenia brevis. The sequence goes on from JAUOZQ010000182.1 coordinate 100,259, forward strand.
GTTACTTAAGAAACGCCCTGTCCAGCACTCCGTGTTTGCTGTTTGCTGTTTGAATGCACAAATTTACTGCTTCAGCGCTGCTCAAAGTATACATTTTCCATGTACTCGAAGAAACTTCCATTATACTGTGAAATTCCAATTTATTCATTGTTCTGTTGTTTTCATCATAATCAGCACTTCTCAAAGCGATATTTCCAGGGGGCACAGTGTTCTGAAGGAGCTTACTTGGGCCTATGTGGTCAGTGAGTTAGCTTTCTCCGACTGGAATTCCCTAACCACATTTACACATTCCCGGAGAATGCACGGGTACATATGACATATGACAATATATACATATGATATATCAGGACCCAACCATGAAATCGTCCTCACTACTTGACTCGATAATTCATCACGTATTCAGAACACAAACCACCTGACTACACCCAGTTGCACTGGAGATTCCCAAGTGGCACGGCGAACTCAATATCCACGTCTGGACAGCCGTCCTCTCGTTTCGAGTGTATCTCGACTCAGCTTCGTGAGTCTCGAATCGAACCAGCAGCAGTGGTAACAATTTCCCCATAAATCAATTGCTCCTGTTCTACCACAATTCTCCTTGATATTCCATTCAAGTGGGAAACACTTTGAAAGTCCTCAACTTCAAACTACTTCAACGAGCTCGCCTTTCAAAGTGCTGGAAGCCTGAAAGTGCAATCTCGGAAATGCACAAACTTAAATTGCCAATTCGCCATAGAAAATGTCCTTTAATTCGCCTAACGCTAGCAATCAAATTCCGATAGTCCTTATTTCCAAATGCTCTCTCGTTCTGCTCGGAACCACCGAATCTACTCAACGATTGCAGTCATTTGGAAACTGAAGCACGAGTTTTTGTAGAAAGAGGCCAAGGCAAAGACGACCCGCTCCGACTTGCACTTCCAGTCTAATCAAAAATGGTATTTTTGAGCTGGCCTGAAGTCAGTTTCTGATAAATTAAATATATCAACCTTTTTGCTAAGGTCTCCTGAAGCGTCGTCAATTACTTCAAACTTGGAAATATTCATTTTATCAAAATATTCCTCAAAATCGAATCGCCTAATCTAACTGCGTATATTCGTATCATTCAGACTCCTATTGGGACATTGAATATCCCAAGTTAAAACCGTCACCAGCATAAACGAAAGCCGGAAAAACTGTAATTCCCACCAACAGGTTCATTTGATTTTTCCGCTAACTTAAACGAAGACAAATACTACCCAATGCATTAGCAAAATCCCAAAAAAGAAGTTCAGTTTGCTAGATATTACATTTGTATTTTGCAAACCTCAAACGCATTCGTAAAGGAAACAATCAAATCGACAAGTTAGATGGTCTTGAATTCTCAAAAACAAAAAGAACAATCCGTTGAAATAAAAAGCTACCTTCCAATAGTGGCAAAACGATTGAGATCTTAACAGACGAATTCCAAGGCGTATTCGAAGAAATGAGAGGTAGGCATTCTCTGTGTGATTCCAAATGAATTAAGTTGGATTTTAGCTTACCGAATAGCCCAAGATGTGCGCTCTTCTCCAGCCTTACAGCCTTATGACCCACTGTGGTGGTGGAGCATCATCGAGTTGACTGGCGACCTCGCGACAGTCTCGTCTCAGTTCCACTGATCGAAGCGCCTCTCCGATGCCCTTCAACTTGACCTCTGCAGTCTTAAACAACCCTATGTCGGCTCCTTCTCTTAGTAGTCGTAGGAGGAATGCCACTGGCTTCGTTTAATGTAATTTTACTTATTTATTATTACCCAAAATAACTCCTAAATTAGTTATTTAATTAGCACTTTTGGAAAAGCGAAATTGAGTATTAATAAGATTTGACGTATGTGAGTTCCAACTCCATGACAACTTACGCAAAATGCTTACAGTTTCGTGCATTTATTTACAAGATTTGCTTTCAATTTTCAAGGAACAACTAAATTCCCTTATTCGCACAGTTGTGCTGTATTTTGTAGCTGAGAATGGCTTATTTTGATAAACGCTATCAGACTGACATTCGGATTACGGGCTTACTTTGCTACCAGGTCATCCCGTCAATTAAGGCCGGATTTCAAACACTATAAAATGAATGAAATTGAAACCGTACTCCCCATTATCAATTTGAGCTGAACACTTGTTACTTCAAAGTGCATCAATACTTGCTGATTTCGGTCTGACAAAGCAAGATTAGCCAGTATTTGCTTTCGGTGCAATTCCTGCAAGAAATCAACTCAGCAGCCGAAGAGGCCATCCAAATCACTCAACTGCGGGAGGCGAATCCGTCAACAAGTAGCGATTTCATCCTCCATGCAGGTGAAGATCCACTCCGACGTCCAGTTGTCTTTGATGATTACAGGTGACTTCCAAAAGCAGATCTCGAAGATGCCGATTCGTCTTTGAGGAGAATTTGGTAGTCAAGTTGGTCCCGAACAGAACAGACAAGTGTTCATCGTTGTCATGCCAAAACACTCCACTGAATTGCCCGAAAATACGTCTATCAAATCCCCAGTTGACAACATCTGCTCCTCCCTCATTTCTTGACAAAGTGCTTCTTTTTCTTGATCGACTGACTTGCAACCGACGGCTGGCGAAAAATGGGGCTTCAGCCGAGGTGTTAAGTGTCGCAAACAGTGACAGGATATTAGAGGAGAAAGAAACTAACCCCAACTTGCTAACGCATGGAAAGAATGCGTAGAAAATAAAGGCTAGCGTATATTGCTAATAGGATCTTCAATTAAATTTGACCTCTGTTCGCTTGCTTCATTTGTCGACAAATAGCTATGACTTGAATGGAATTAACATGAAAGAAATATGCCTGCACAATGTGAATTGTCATGGAGAATGCACACATTTTTGCAATATTGGTGGGTTTTCCACACCTATAGCTGTACTGATGTTGACAACAATTACAAACTGTAAGCTGGCGTTCCTCTTAAACTCGTCTGTGGTTGCACGAGGTGCTTTTGCCACAAAATCCACATATTCTGGACTGTAGACAGCTGCATTTTGGAGAATATCTCTCATTCTGAACTGTGCGTGCACAATGATAGGCACGCCAATAGACGAACTGAAACCAACATACTCACTGATGATGACTCAACACACCTATGGCAGTGCTACACGACCCTGTTTCCGTAGCAAAGTCATTTTTGCAATCTGCCTCTTTATTACTTCTGAAGGAGACCCAATTGGCCTTCAAATGCCTGCTTCATTTTGCCTTCTAGCCGAAAAGGTTCAAGGTGAAAAGCATTCACATGATTGATTTGAGCTCTGTCAGTGACCTTGTCATTTGAAACTGCTTACAACGAATAATTAATGAGGCTTCTGCGAATAGCTTTGCTTGGGATAAGATGAACAATTTGATCTGAATCTATTGAAATCACATTTTTACAACTTAAAAGGGTCCTATGAATTCAGAGTAGTATCAGAGACTGCAGTTTAGTTGATTGAGTCCAGCAACTGATTGTCCGATAACGGGAACATGTACCTTCTATATCCTAAGTTCAGAGAAATAGCCTCACTCACTCCACTCGCAAAGCCAATTTAATTGGAACATCTCGAAACTTCCAATTTGAGCCATGTTCAGAACTCCCATTGGACGACGTTGGGTGAAAATCACCGGATTGGCTCAATATGCTGAACTCTCCTACGCAGCATCAGTGTCAAGGATGACGTTTGGACCTCATTTAAAAATTCAGTAGTACTCTTTGCTCTAAAACTGATGGACTGGATTTCGAACATGGGTCATTCCTTGTTACACTAATCTCTTCACGAGTGTCCGGCTTCGTGAAGATGACCCTCAGAATTAGTAAACTCTACTTCAATGAATCGAAAATATAGAAGCCTACTCACAAGTTGCAGTGTTGCTTTAAGGAAAGGCTTTGAGAACGGAATTTCTAGGGAGTCTGGACATTGCATTGTTGCTTGTGACCTAACAGGTAAACTGAACGCGCCTCAGAAATGAACGACAATCAGAATCCTGTCAACGCTGATTTATGCCATGCCATGCCATGCCATGCGATCGCAATCCGGTGTCAGTCGAGAAAATTGAGAGAGAACACGTGGTCTGTGTCATTTTGCATCCGAACCTAGAATGTGTGACTGCGACTGACAACATGGCAATTGTGTCAAGAAGAGCCATCGGTCAGTTACCACACGAATTGTGGGAGTTCGGAGAACACATAAGAGCTGCCTTAGTAGGCGAATGATTAGCAAGATCGTCTCATAAGCAGCGGAATTCTATTCCTTCAGTACATCCTATCTTAAGCCAAAGCGAAGTTGTTGTTTCTGTCTTCTGTCTTGTCTAAGGAAGGTAGTTTTTGGAGATGTAAATGAACGTCTCTTAGTCGAGTAACAGTTACTACACGTGATCTCGTGTTTTCACTTCTGACTATTGAAATAAATCAATGTGCAGAATTCGGTCCAAATAAGAGCAGCCATTTAGCAAATTTAGGTGATTTTCAGTCAGTTAAAATGTGTATTTTAGGTGCGAGATCCTACCTGATCACCTTTGAGGAACACAGGGCACAAGGACATCATTTACAACACAATTTCCATCCGACTCATCTACGCAGAAATCCTGTGATTACCACTCCCCGGTTGACTCAACATAAGTGGCTTTGTAATCCTTGCGCAAATCGATCTGTCTCAATGCATGGGCAACAACATCTCTAAGTTGTAATTAGCAGATTTTGCTAAATAACCACATTTTTATAATGCCCGGTAACCGACAATTGCTCCTATACCACTCTAGTCAGAAAAGCTTCTTTATCAATTTGAAAAGGTATCTGGTGGCTGTCGGTCAAAATAAAGCTGATAGACAGAGAATTCCTCATTGGAGTGTCTGTCAAAGGTAGCTTTTACTGGTGATGAAGAGAGGATGGAACACAGATCATGACTAGGGGATTTATGTTTGTGTCCTCGCCTTGAAAGGCGTATCCATATCGGCCTTACGAAGTCTCTGAAGGCAGTGATGATCATTTGCATGGTTCGGAATAAGCTTAACTGTTACTTCTTCAAGAAGCAGCTTATCACCATTCTCAACTAGATGTCCAATAAAATTCCCATTTCTGGGGTTGAAATCTCGTCTTACACTGACCCCTTCTGCAAGCTCATCCATTTACAAATTTAAATGATGCATTTAGTAGTGCTATATAACTTTATTCAACACAATTAACGGTAGTTAATGTCCTTAATCGAATTAAAATCAGTCTATGGCAGCTCAAGGTCAAAGCTGTGATGATTTCTTTTTGGTTTAGTCAAAAGCCAACAGGAATTCGAGGTAGAAACAAGATAAAAAATACTAAGTAAATACAATGCTCTCAAATTTCAGTTAGCAGTCGATCGAAACTTTCCGTACAACACGGATTATGATTTAGATTTGATAGGTTGTAGTATTAGAGGGAGATTTAGAATAAAAAAGAAATTTAAACTGAGACGAGGGAGAAGATTAAATTGTTATTTGTTTATAAATAAAATCTATGTCTGTAATGTAATGCAATAAACAATGGATAGTCAGAGAGCTCTCTAATTTCCCATAAAACAGATAGTGATACCATTTCTATCTTTTAAACGAGCGTACGGTATTGCATTTAATTAATTTAATTTAATCTAGCGGCTTGAAATCCACCACTCACCAAAAAATTTCGCGTGAAAAATTGCCAGAGCAAAACTCTATCCAACTGAAACATGCTAGAGGTTACACTAAATATGCATTGTCTTCGATTCATCAAAGTTAAAAAAATGGTTTGAATATTATGCCAACCTTTTGAATGAAAAGTAGTCGGTTTTAAGGAATTTTCAGCTCATTTTAATTGCCTTTTTATACTCGATTTTAGAGTATTATAATATTTTAAAATGTTTTGAAGGTGCAATAAGTAGAAGGTGATAACGGGCATTTTTGCAAACTGATTTTGATTCTTGATTTCAGTGGAGAAAGTAAAGTTTTAATTGTTCTTGCCTTCCTAATGTAATTGTAGCAAAAAAAGAACAAGTTTAACAATAAAAATCAGGTTTTCGAATAAATCTAATTTTATCCAATAGAATCGTAGAAGCATCTATACGAAAACCGCTTCTTCGGAAATGTCCAGGCGCTTAGCAGGCAAGCCTAATTTTCATTGGCCGTCTATTTTGTCCGCGTTACTAACATTAACCAATAAGTGTGCTCAGCTTATTTTTATACTGAAAGCGCCCTCAACCTTCTATTTTACGTGATAGAAAAAATCGTATATTAAATCGCGTTACTAACGATGAAATATCACATTTGATTCATTATTTTCTCATTTGTTTGTGCAAAAAGGCTGGTTATTTTTGACAAACTGCATTTTATACTATTGTGCTAGAAAAAAGCTCATTTTGTAATTTTATTACGTCATTTTATTGGCCCAAGGAATAATAGCATTTAGAACTTGGCTCGTTGAATTATTTAATCAAACAAATCTTATTAAGTTAGGAAATACAGAAAAATAGGTTAATTTTACTTAGTGCGTTGGCAATCGAGACAACAACATGGACTTAATTGTATTCGCTAGAGATTTCCTCAGTTTGCGCGTAGTCCCCTATCTGCATTGGCATTTCACTTCGCGCACTTTCAAATAATATTT